>VUQH01040933.1:0-13962 GCA_015106775.1 Etroplus canarensis
TTTGTTGGACCTTTTCGGGTTGAAGATGGACTCAAACTTAATTCCCAAACCTACTGCCAGTTTCTAGAAGACACTCTCTCCACGCAGTGGTACAGGAAAAAGTCTGCATCCTTCAAGAAGACCATGATTTTTATGCAGGACAATGCTCAATCTCATGCATCAAAGTATTCCACTGTGCGGCTAGACTTAAAGATGAAAGAATAATGACATGGCCCCCTTCCTGATCTGACCAAAACCCTATTGAGTTGGGCCCTTCTTAAATGTGAGATGTACAGTGAAGGAAAACAGTACACCTCTCTGAACAGTGTCTGTGAGGCTGAGGTTGCTGCTGCACAAAAAGTTGATGGTCAAGAGATCAAGAAACTGACAGACTCCATGGATGGAAGACGTTTGAGTGTTATTGAAAAGAAGGGTGGCTATAGTGTTCACTGATTGAGTTTTTTGAGATGTCAGAAATGTTTATTTGTATAGTTTGAGTTGGTTATTTGTACTTTAACAGATGAAAACAAACAAGTGAGATGGGAATATTTTTGTTTTTCTTTGAGTTGCATAATAATTCTACACACTAATAGATGCTTAAAAATTATGCACACACAGCCAAAAACTCACATTCACTTTCTTAAATATTCAGATTTGAGGTTTATTAACATTTTTTATTGACCAAGACCACTGTTGTTGTTAAATAATAAAACTAAACTACTCACACTGTCATATCTGCTTTTTAACAAAAAAAGTCACAATGCAGGTACAACTCTTTGATTATTCTCTTTTTACAGTGCATCCCTTTTCCCTATTATTTCTGCAGTCCTTTTACATATATCTATCTGCAGTATTGACACACACAGAGGAGAGAGAGCTGTTGCAAAGCCATTTTCTGTGCATTCATGAAGAGGGCACGTTGAGCTCCTCACTGCAGCTCTTCCCTGACTCTGTAGTCAGCACAAACGGCACGTGGCTTAAACCTACACCCATGTGAGAAAAACAGACACACTCTCACACACCCTTGGACATACCTTCACATTCACCTTTGCATTAATACAGCCATGCACCTGATTGCACAAATGACCTGTATGTTAATAACAAGGTCCTTGTAAAAAAAATGTAAAAACCATTGAATTTCTCATATCCAATCATACACAGCAAGCAAGCTGAATGCATCTAAAAATAGCACCCCACTGGCACCCCCACTGTCATCATTATTCCTTTCATCACCCCTTATCAGCAGCGTGGAGCTCAGTTGTTGGACGGTCAAGCCGCTTTCATGGAGCTTTCTTAGTCTCCTCATTGACTCAGACAGTGACATCACCATACACTCTTTTCAGTTCTTGTCCTCCATCTATTTTCTTTGACATTTCCATCTTGCATCCCTAAACCCCTTCCCTTTTCTTTCCTCTCATCCTTTCTCTCTCTGTGTTCTTTCTGGGAAGCACTGTTGAATGACACCCACTACAGTGTGGAGAAAAAGAGGTGAAGGAGGACTGGAGGCCGTGTCTCAGAGGACAAATTTACCTTGGCTGAGTACACCCACAGATACAAAAGATGTCACAACATAAACAATAACTGATAACAAATAAAAAATACATATGAAAAAGGAGAACCAATACTTGGAAAAAAATCTTATTTTTTTAATGGATTGTCTTACTAGAAAGATTAATTCTGGAATAGAGAAAGTGATTTCTTTAGAAAACACTAAGAATCTCAGGTGACAGTTTGGTATTGTTTGATGAACAGCCAATACTGAAAGGCATTCTGTAAACTGACACAAAATCCTGTAAATCATCAGAACTGAGAAACTAAAAAGACAATTTTGCTTCAAAATTCCCTTAATAAATTATTATAATCATTACCAAATGATCTTCTGTCAGTTTACTAATACAACAAAAAGGGCACTTTTAGAGTGAAGTCCTGATCTGATTCCACACCCAAATTTGATGGGTTCCTTCATTGCCCATGAGTCGCCTCCACAATGGGTTCCATGCTAGTTTTTGTTAACCTTGCTGAACTGCCAAAAAACATGCATGTGAAAAAACCTCTGCAAAGTAATACAGGAGAATGTAAAAATGGCCTTCACTCTAAATGTATGTAGGACCTAATAGTCAAATTATCCTTGATAAAATGGCTTGCTTACAAAATGCAAAATATATAGTTAGAAAAAATTGTATTATACAAGATTTATTTGTTTTATGGGATTGATGGTTGTAAAATTGTGCATAATGATGATATTGTATGTGCACCTACATGATAAAAATGGAAAAACAAGTTTTAGTCACTTCCTAACAGCTAGAAATGATGCATGGTGCTGGCTTCAGGTGTGAATGGGCTCTAAAAGAAGGTTAATACACCTAATGTTGAAAAATGATGTGACAATAGACTAACTGCCTAACAATACTCATTTAAGGACGTTTATACTGCCACTAAACTGAGAAGCATCTATTTTACGCTGTCAGATAAAACTTGAAGAGTCTGAAGTTCCAGAAAACTTGGTATCTTATAGTTTCTTATTCTGACCCTTATATACGTTTTCCCTGCAGTGTCCATGCCATTTTCTCTAGTGTCAGATCATTTGCATGGTAATCTTGAGATGTTAAAAAAAAAAACATGCAAGATAAGGCCATGTGGACTTGGAAAATAAAATTAAAAAATGCCTTCAGCGAACCCCTGTGATTCCTATTTTTTCCAAACAGTTAATCTGCATGACTATCACAGTCCCTGCTCTTTGCGGTATATAAAAAGTGAATTGGGGTGGAACCTATAAACTCTCAACTTCCATTGTCGCTCAGTATCTAAATTAACTTTCCTCTTGCACCATTTAAACAAGAAGACACACACACAATAAGATCTCTCCACTGCCACACACCTGTGGCCTGCGAAAAAACACATTTCTGTTCTCACAAAACATGCTTTCGCCTTTCAAATGAGACACATACCAATTGTAAAGAAGTCCCTAACTCTCAGCAAAGCCCTCTGAAACAGGAAGAGAGCACTTGAGTCAGGATTTGATGGGTAAGAGTGGCTTAAGCGAGTTGTCCAAGCTGAGAACATATAAAGAAGCGCACATGGAAAGGCTGGGGTTAGTTCAAGGGCTAAAGCAAAAGAAAAGCAGAAGAGAGTAAAAAAATTTGAGCATCTTGGAAACTAGAGAGCAGGAAAGTAATAGAGAAACAAGTACAAAAGAGAGGGGAAAGGAGAGAGCAGTAGGTTTTTGGAAGTGATGAGAGCATACATTCTAAGTGAAGCTGTACATGATAAAAGGGGTCAAGAGGGAGAAAAAAACAAAGAGTGAAAAGGTGATACACCGTTGGCCCTACAGAAGGAACATGTTTTTACTGGGAAGCACAATGTGTGGGAAAATACTCTGAAAATAAATCATCATCAGTGAGAGGGGCTACCAAGTACAAATATGTTGGATCAAAGTGAAAACTGGCCAATCAACAGTTGGTTCTGTACTTTGAAAAAAGAGAGAACACAGTGTGCTTTAAAAAAAGCACAAGCAGCTCTTGGAAATATCCAAGACACAGTACAACAAAACAACATGAAGCTCACTATGCAATGATCAAAGCAGGAATGTCCCCTTTAATTAAGAGAATAAAAAAAAAACTCCAGCAGCACTAATGTGGATATTTATGTGAAATTACTTCAATAACAAACTTTTCTTTTACTGTACAGTTTTTCAGTAGCGTAGAATAATAAAGGCCATTTTCTGTATCATTCTTACCAGAAAGGTCAAATACTTTTAACTATAGACAGCCCACTGGTTGAATATTTTAAAATGCAGAGTGAAAGACAGCTTAACTGGCACAATTAGCTGTTGTGTGGATTGCAGATTTATAGGGGACCCAAAGTGCAGAATATAGGAGGCACTGGCTGAACATAATTAAGAAAACCACAAGGAAGTAGGTAAAACTCAAAGCAAGACACAAGAGCCTACCAATCATCAAAGTAAAACAGCAAATGACAAGAGAACTAAATTGAATACAGAGACAAGATAACAAACTCACACTCAAAAGACACATTGGAGAGAATGATAATAACAAAGACAAAAAACCAAAAGGTAATAATATTGCACGACTGAAAATCACTACAAGAATATCCAAATTAAAAGCAAAACAAGGATCCAAACCCAAAAACATATTCAAAATATTAAACACAAAAATCAAGAAAAACAGAAATCCAAACTCAGTACACAGCTGAAAAATTAAGAGGACACTCGATCATCACAGTATTATACACAGTCAGTTAAACTTCAGGGATATCAATCTGTCCAGTCAGGAAGCATGAATTGTTGTGTTACATGTCACTCATTGCTGCTGGAGATCATTTTGCGGGGCTCTGGTAGTCCTCCTCCTGTTCCTCGCACAAAGGAGCAGATAAAAGTCTGGCTACCAGTAGTGACACAGATACCAACAAGAAGCAAGACTAAAGAACACTCAGTTATCTGTGGACTCCACCTGCAAAATCATTCCCTTTCAGAACTTGTCTTCTTGTTGCCTCCCCAGTGTCTCATATGCATCAATGCAGGTGAAATGGATTCATAATGAAATGGATTCTCACTGAAATTTAACTGACTTTGTATTGTACTGTAATGATAGACTGTTCCCTTAATTTTTTTTTAGCCATGTGTGGAGGGGCATGAGTGTAGCTCAGCTGCAGGGGGAGTGGTAGAGCAGTGTGGTGTAGAGATTAGCTCCAGGTGGGGTGATTACCGGGGGGTATTGTGTAATCAGCCTCTCCCTATTCAGGAGTGTGCCAGTCCTGGAAAAGGACCTGTAAGAATCTGCCATGGACAGAGCAGGTGGTCGAGCAAGTGAGTGCACCCTGAAGCCAGGCCTATCACAAAGGGCGACTGTTATTAGCGACCACTGTGAAACTGGATAATGAAGAGTGTGTTCTTGGAAAGTGGTGTTGAGGTTGACTGTGCTGAGATGGACCCATGGGAGTCTTGAGCTACAGTATATTAACTAAGGACTGAAAACTCAGAGAGAGCAAAAAATCCTGAGACCATGACATGAACAACTTTGTGAGCCTAACCAGCACTTGTTTTTTTTAAGGGGAAATGCCAAAAACAACTTTTAAAGAGTAAAAATATTGTGATATTTGAGACCATCTTTTTCTGCATTATGTTATATAGATAAAAAGAACATATGTGCACACATCTGACAACATATGCAGTGATACAATAATATCGGTTATAGGCCAATATCAACAGATTAAATAAAGAGGTCTACATATCAGTCAGCATCTCTCTGAATCAAAAATGCCTAAATGCATCTGCAGAGCCGAAGGACGAAACTCACCTCTCCTTCCATTAAATCATTCATGACCCTGCAGTGCTGTGGACCACACAGTACCAGACCTGCCTCCACTAATCTGTCTCCACTTTGACAGTAAGCACACACACCATTGGACTCACTGTTTTAAGCTCTGTACTAAAATATGGCTTCTCAGACAGCAATTACAAACACTCATCCAAGCAGGTAGACATTCAAAAACTCTCAGGCTGTCAGTATTTATTTGTATCTTCCTGCTTTTGGTCCATATACCTGTATCCTCCTGCTACCCCCAGTGCCAGTATCCATCTATAAAATATGTCTAAATCTCCACCTTGCTCTGATAGTCTCTTTCACTGACTGGTATACTCCACACTATCATTCAGCCTCTTATCCATATTTATGAGGTCTGCAGAGCATCTACAGGGGGCCACTGGATACCAATTCAAAGATGTGTCCCCTAAATACTGTCCTTTATCTGTTAGGTTGTCTTTACTGACCATGTGTTGAGAGCAAATTAACATTCAGAACTCTATTGTCCTTAAATATCTGCTTAAAGATATTTTTCAAATTCTGTATTTTAAATGAGAAGCAATTTGGAGCTCAGAAGAGAACCTCTACTTACTAAAACTGTTACTCCTGTGTCCTAAATAATATAATGTGGTTATTTATAGGAGGCACTCAAGTTAAGCATGCAGAAAAGAAGAAGCCATGGGTTGAGTTTATGAGCCAGTTGCAGAGAAATGGCAATGATTTACTGAGAGTGAGGCAATTTTTGCATCACATGATGAATAAATCACATGGTCTACATCATATATTGTAAGAATATCCTCTGGTTTATGGTTAAGAATAACTACATACCGACATATATTGGGATGTCACAATCAATAATCATTGCAGTTAAATATTTTTAGAGTAACTCGCTAAATATTATATTTTGTTGAGGTTTTGGGAAAATTACATACATTTTTTACTTCTTTAGCCTTCCATCTTTCTGTCTATCAAGCTCATGACTGAATGAGTGCAGAAATCTTTAATGAATAATTGATGACTCTGCGTAACAGTATTGCAGAACAGTGTTGAATTGCTGCACTGGATCAGAGGGAGAGGCGGGTGTGAACACAGCTTGTGTGTGTACTGCACGCTCTGCTGGTATCTGGGGCAATGTGTGACACCGTGTGTGTCGGATAAAGATGGAATCCTCCAGGCGTCCCACACAACACAGCACAATCGATTCCTTGTGAAGGAAGTGCAAGTCCTTCACACTTTCTGTCCTCTCACCGTGGTTTGAAGATGATCTCTGAACCCACTGTGAGGTAGTGACTGCATCATACTGTGCTGTCACTCTGCTTTAGAGCCCAACCAAATCATAGTGAAGTTGGTTGTAAATGAGCTCTGACCCTGCTCTGACCAGCAGAGGGAGCTAAGACCAGCTCATCCCAACTATTAATCCATCCTCAAGGAATAAAATACATCAATCCTGGTAATCCAACTCACATCCGCGTATTAGACACAGTTTCTTCAGGCAATCAAGGACAAACATCTGGATGGCTTGCCAGACAACAGTATGACATCTCAGTTGTGACAACACATTAATTTGTGTACACTTCTCTCTCTGACTTCAAATTGTTTTTGGACTTATCCATGCAGTAACATCTGACTATACATCTAAGAGTATTTCTCATTAATCTTTGTAGGGAGGGAAACAGAAGATTGAATTACTGTGCTGAACCATACATTCTGTGAAAACAAACATATGCATACTTACACACACAGTATCTTTTTATATGGTCAATTTATTTTTGCACCCACATCAGTTCTAGTTTTTATATGTAGGTGACGAGAGCTGATTTTTTTTTTTTTTTACTGTTTTAATCTTACAGTGGTTTGATGTACTTAAATTTTGCAGTAAACAGTATTCTTCTGTTTTGATAACTCTACATTCTAATCTGTGATGTGTCAGCTCACAAAAAAATAAAAGAACCAACTCGCACAACCTAACATAAGAGCCATTTGGGATTAAAACTATTTAAGTCAAACAGCAAGGATTTTCACTCCACAGAACTGCTTGCTGCACACACTGGGCAGATTTTCACACTCACGCATACACCTCTGCTAAGTAGTGAGGTATTCTGAGCATATTACACAACAACAGGGCTGAAGTTCAAGGATGTTACAAGTGTGTAAAAAAGCAGGCATGAGAAGACCCAAAAATAAATCAGCTTCACATGATGGAAATACCAAACCTAATTCAAATTTACATTTTGCTTGAAAAAAGGAAAGCAAATACTTAAAGTGCATATTAATAATGGAACTGTTTGAGCCAGCTACATGTAAAAAAGCATTTAAC
This sequence comes from Etroplus canarensis, assembly GCA_015106775.1. Lineage (NCBI taxonomy): Eukaryota > Metazoa > Chordata > Actinopteri > Cichliformes > Cichlidae > Etroplus > Etroplus canarensis. Next base: position 7,618 of record VUQH01040933.1, read on the forward strand.
ATTATTGTGCCATGCAATCTGATTCAACTCAATATGATGCATTATATAAAAGACATGTTAAATAGAAATCCTGTTATGTATGTATAAGTTATTGAGATGGCAAGGGTTTAAAGACTCAAATAGAAAAAAAAACAACAGTTTAGAGAAAGGGGTGATGTGGAAAATGGGGTATAAAAAAAGCAAGTAAGTACTGAAATAGATTCAGTTTCATCAGCTCAGCAGAAATGACTATCATAAAGTGATGGCACGGGATGTGGGGCAGGAAAAACTGATGAATGATGGGAAAACAGCAAGTCTGCAAGGGAAGCTGCTTCATCATATCCTTCAGCTTCCTGACAAAAGACAAGCCCAAGAGACGAAGAAAAACAAGAGAGGCACATGTATTCCTTTGAATTTCAAAGTGTAAGTTAGTCCATTCAAATGTTTGGCGGAGAATACACATTATTAAAAGAAACAGTTCTTTTTCTACCTCTTCATTCAGCTGCTCCCTTTAGGGGTCGCCAAAGTGGATTTTCAGCCTCCATCTCACCCTATGCCTTGCATCCGTTTTTGTCACACTGACCCTCTCTACAGTTATTAAATAAAATATAATAAATGCTAAATTAAAGTAATTTTCATTTCTACATCTCTGGGAATCAATACCCAAAGTCATTACCAGGGCAAGGACTGCAACAAATTATTATTTTCACTAGAGCTCAACAGAATATTTTCTTGATTAATTGGTTCATTTGTTTATAAAATTTGAAAAACATAAACGAAGGTGATGACAAAAATCATATTTTGACCAACCAAAAGTCCCGACAGTCTCAGTGATGCTAGGATTACTGCATAATACAAAACTTTCAAGTTTACTCAACTCATTTAAGTCATTTAACTGTCAGATATATTTTGTCTCTCAGTTTATGGTTGAATCATTTCAGCTATAAGCAGGACTGTTCCCATGAAATGGTAGTTCTTTTTTAATACACATACACACATGCACAAACACACACACACACACAGACAATTTTTATATGTGTTTATATAAAGCTCACGTGGTTAAGCGCTTACAGCTGTGACATCAGACTGTGTATACCCATCTTAACCGTTACACACATTTACAAAAGATGCCAGTTTTGTGTTCAAGAGATACACACATGAGGTCTGTAAGCTTTTTATTCCATGAATATCTATTACACAGTCTACATTTAGAAAGGCAGGAATCACAGCATTGTTAAACTGCTGTACATCTGTCACAGATTTATTTTTAAATTAAGAAAAGCACCCAGGCATAATATTGATGAAGGTGGCATTTCAGTCACACAGAATACATAACATGCTCTCGCTCATACTTTCTCAAGCTTTTCTTCAGTATGTAGCAATTTACGATTTGTGCTTAAGGAGGTGCTGAGGCCAAGTCACAGGGCTCTATGCTCTGACAAAATTTTCTCCATTACCACCACACTAACTGTCCTGCACCACCTTAGGCTACACTATATATTCTCCTTTAGCTGGACTCTGAAAGGCAGTGGGTGAAAGGTTGAAAAGAGTAGTGGGCAAAAAAGCAAGGAAAAAGGAGGGTGGAGGAGGTGCTGTTATATGAGTACACTACGAGCAGAAAAGAAATGAGGACATGATGAATGTAGCCAAATGCAGTTTAGTCTGTATCTAACTGCAGCCATTAATAAAAATGAATAATTCACCTAAAAGACCTGTCAAATCATCTTTATGGATATGCCAGTCTCTTTGTGTGCCTCTGACCAAACCGGATTGAAAAAGATTTTTTTAAAAACAAAACAAGAGGACAAACTGTTCAGCTGTGCTGACATTATCTATCCATAGTTAAGATGGACTTTTAATGCTTGGTGCTGTTGAAGTGGAACTTGAATATGGATGTGTGCGAAAGAACATGTAGTGTTACCGTGATGGTGACATTTGAAGAACTGTATTTCTGTGTTTCTGCATTTCTGGCAAACATAATTAGATCCGTCATTGGGCCAGCTGTTGCCGGTCAGCAGGGTCAGAATAGTGCCCACATACCCCCACACACTGTCCTAGAGGGATCAAGGGCGAGCAGTTGCACTGCTTTCCCTTAACTCACTGATAGAAAAAGTTAAACATTTCTTTCCTATAGAGAAGGACTTTATTTGCACACAGCTTGAAAATGGTTCTTGAAACTACTTGTAAATGCTGGAATTTTTAATATCATGATTTTTAAAGCTATTAATATAATAGATGACAGTGAGTTGTAGCAGCCATTCAGAAAGAAACAGTGCAGAAAGCTGACTATTTGACCAGAGAGGTGAACAAGACATCATCTTTTCTATCATGACTAGAAACTCTCTATATTAACACTAGGTGGCAATATCCAACTCCATCACAGAGCAGCCAACACTGCTGACTAAGCGCTGGCTGACAGTGGATGTGTGTGTGCCAGGTCTATGTACATGTGTGCTTACATGTGATCAAGTACGAGGTGCTGTTGACCTTGTAAGACTGCTGCGTGCATGTAGATTCTCCTTCATCCTGAGCCAATACCAGTAGAGTTTCCAAGGACTGACTGGCCTATGCTTCAGTCCAGCCTGATATCATATAAAGGGGTGCTCATGTAAGACAAAGGTGAATGCAGTTTAAAAATTATATGGTTCCAAGATCAAAAGTTTTACAAATGTGTGCATTGGGAGTTGATTATTCCATATCTAACCACACCACACTCCCATTTTTCTGTCTACAGAAAACAGGCACCATAACAGTAAAAGTGACTGATGCTCCATCCCCCCTCCTTCCCCTTACTTAATCTCTCTTGCGTCCCTCTCTTTAAATGTGGATCCATAGTATTTAGCGCAAACTCAGAAACTGAGAGAAAAGAGAGGGAGGTGTTAAGAATCGAATCCATGATCTTGCAGTGTTGCAATATGCCGCAGCAGAAAGCGGAGAAGTGGGAAGGAGTAGTATTCTGTGGTGAGGCAGGGGAATTGATAATGGGGATGGATGGAGGAATTTACTCTAGCAGGGAGGGAGAAAAGAAAGGGGTGGACACCTGGCTCTGCGTTTGCTCAAGAAAAATCTCTGGGGTCAGCCAATTAGAAGCTGGATGACACCACTATCCTCCCAGCTTGATCGTAAATCCTGCGCCACGAGACAACCCACGTGCCTCTGTTCAATGAGCACATGGGCTCATAAAGAGACACACGAACAGGCAAAAATTAAACATGTACACAGAAAAAAATCAGTTTTATATAAGTGATGAGATAAGACCAATAGCATGGCCAGTTAGTTATTCAAGGCAGCAGTTAACCTTTGACAAGACTGATACCCGCATCCACCCAAACCTGCACTGTTCCTGTTGATGACCGATTATAACATGTTTCCTTTCTAAGCTCGTGGCATCCAAAGTACATCTGAAGGTTTTACAGACCCTTGCACTTTTTGACAGTTTGCCATATTTGGAGACCCACCTTTAAATTAAATTATTTTTTTCTCATTCACATTCGCTGCTTCTCCTTCAGGTGCTCCCTTGATGGGTTGCCACAGTGGATCATCTCAGCCCATCCCTTGAATCCTCTTCTGTCACACCAACTCTCTGCATAATCTTCTTCACTTCAATTATGAACCTTCTCTGTGGTCTTCCTCTTGCCTGGCAACTATATCTTCAACATCCTCTGTCCAACATAGCCACTATCCTTCGTATGCACATGTCCAAACCATTTCAACATTGCCTCTCTTACTTTGTCTCAACCTGAGCTGTCCTTCTGATGTACTTATTTCCAATCCTGTCCATCCTGGTCAATCCCAGTGGAAAGCTCAGCATCTTCAATTCTGCCGCATTAAATTCCATATACTGTCTTTTTGTCAGTGCCACTGTCTCCATAGCAGGTCTCACTACTATATTGTAAACCTCCCTTTTCACTCTTGCTGCTGTTCTTCTGACACAAATCACTCCGACACTTGTTTCCACCCCCTCACCCTTTACCCTCTTCTTCACCTCTCTTGGGCACCGTCCACTACTTTGGATTGTTGAACCCACACCATACTTAACAATGACAAGCAAAAACTGATTTTTAGAAACAGGTTTTCATATTTACAAAACAAAATACACTAAAATAGCCTATTTTGTGTTCAAACTTGATACACTGTTAAAGCAGTTTTAGCAGCGAAGACTTTCTTAGGTTTTCTTGCAAATTATCCAACAAGCTTACACCTCTCTTTTTCAAGTTGTTCCCATTGTTCTTATTAGAACTTCTTATGCTCACCAAGGTTGAATTATAGATATTTTTGGACTCTCCAGAGATGCTCTACCGGGTTCAGGTCTCGTCCCTGGTGGACTGAAACCACTCACACCACCTTCTTGGTGGAATGCTTAGGATCATTGTCTTGTTGAAAATAAACCTTTGACATATCATTCAGACAATTTAGACAACCATTTAAATCAACAATTTAGAAAGTTTTCACTAAGGATTTATCTGTGTTTTTCTGTTTCCATCTTTCCCTCTAGTCTGTCTATTCTCCTAGCCCCTTTCATACAAAAACATCCACACAGCATGATGCTGCCACCACTGTGTTTGACAGTAGGGATCATATTGATTAATGCCAGATTTCCTCAACATACCCTGTTGGGGAAAAAGTTTATACTTGGTTTATGAGTCATTCAGGTACCCTTTGGCTTCCAGCAGCCTGTCATTTCCCTTTTAGCAGGGGTGGCTCTCCTGCTGCCCACTCTACTATGGTAGAGTGTTACACAGATGATTTTCCTTCTGTAAGAGATGCTTGGTTCATGACCACTGGGTTTTCTGTTACCTGTCTGACCTCCTCCCATGATTACTCGGTTTGCCTGGGCAGCAATATCTAGAAATGGTTTGATGGTTCAGATTTTCTTCTGAGAATAAGGGAGGCTATACAATCTTGTTCATCTTCACTCTGGCGCATACCATGAACTATGAGACCTTAAATAGAGAGAAGTGCGCCTTTCCTAATTATATCCAAATGAATCAATTAGTTTCAGGTGGGCCTAGTCAAGTTGTAGAAGCATCAGAAAGGTCATAAATAAAAGTAGGACTATGAGGACTGTGCTGTTAAAATTTTTCCAATTACTTACACATGTGGATTATGTTAGTGGTTTTGTTTTTAACACAGTTTGCTTTGTCATTTACATTGCGTGTAAACTGATGTCTAAAGAATAATCTACTAAAACTATTTTACAATTAATAAAAAAGCAGAAAAATTTGATTGGGTCTAAAACCTTTCTGAAGGTGGTGCATATCTAAGCTGAGGCATTTGTTTATATTTGCCTGCATTTTGACATGTATACCTCTGAAATTTTTGCCTTCATACCATTGGCAAGGGTGTGTTGTAATGGTGTAGTAATGTATTTCATTTGTAGTAATCCACTGTGAACAGTGATGATTAGAAGTATTCCCTCAGAACATTTCATCACAAATGTTAATTTAGGGTTTGTTTCAGAGCTTTCAATCACATTACATATTGTTCCTTGGTGGAAGAAGATGCTTACTTGGCATGAAATTATAAATAGATGTTTAATTTCATTTTTTTAAGTGGACAGCTTTATCTTCTAACTACGATTGTATGATAAAATTAGAAGCTCCGGAGTAGCAGCTAAACGGACTTTTCGTTGGCATTTTTAGATTTGTCTTTCTTTGATAGTTCCAGTCAGTGCCTTACGAGGTTTTAAATTATCACCACTGTAATGGGATGCAGCTAAAATATTTTGGGTTAAATGTTTCCAAGGTCAAAAACAAAAAAATCTCTTAAAATTCTTAAAATTTTACTAGTCCCAAAAGTATTGGGCCACATCTCTTAATCATTAAATTCAGGTGTTTCATTCTGTGCCACAGGCATGTAAATCAAGCACCTAGCCATGCAGTCTGCCTTGACAAGCACTTGTAAAAGAATGGGTCATTCTACAAAGCTCAGCATGGTACTGTAATGGGATGCTACCATTGCCGCAAGTCAGTTGGTAAAATTTATTCCCTCCTAGATATTCTACACTCAGCTGTAAGTGAATATTGCAAATCAGAAGCATTTAGGAAACACAGCAACTCAAACAAAGCGTCAGACCACAGAGTTAGATGTGCAGTTGTGGAGTGCTGAGGCACATGGTGCATGACTCAATACCTGCAGAATTCCAAATCTCCACTGGCATTAACATCAGTACAGAAACTGTGCATCAGGTGCTTCATGGCATGGGTCTTCATGGCGGAATAGCTGCATGCAAGTCTTACATCACCAAGCACAATGCCAAGCATCGGATGGAGTGGTGTAAAGCACACCACCACTAGAGGAAACCTGCTCTGTGCAGTGATGAATCACACTTCTCTATCTGTCAGTCTGATGGAGCAGTCTGGGCTT
>VUQH01040933.1:20195-32956 GCA_015106775.1 Etroplus canarensis
CACCCACCCCACACACACACACACACACACACACACACACACACACACACACACACACACACACACACACACACACACACACACACACACACCAACAGAACTACAGCACCAACCTGCCTCAGACATCAACACGTAAACCTCATTGAGGGCTCTGCTTCCTGTTGAGATGGGGAGGGTAAGAGATTTTGGAGGGCAGACAGAGACAAGGCTGGAATACTGATCTGATCTGCTGCCTTTTCGGTTTTCTGTAAAACTGAAGCATGAATATGAAGCACTAAGGTAACACTTTCAACACTGTAGTCTCCCCAGGTAGCGCTATTAGCCAAAAAGGTGCTGCTCTTTGAAGAAGTCGTTGGAGCTGAATTTTAGTACTGATGGGTCTTCAAGCAAAAAGCCATCTATTAACATCAAACAGGCCCCATATTGTCATCATCTTGAGAATCGATATATTGAGCCATAACAATCAAATCAATTTGTTTGATACTTCTTGTCTTTCAGCTGCTCCAGTTAGAGGTTGCCACAGATCATCTGGCTTCATTTCACCCTATTCCTTGCATCCTCTTCTGTCACACCACCTCTCTGCATGTTCTCTTTCACTGCATCCATGAACCTTCTCTGTGGTCTTCCTCTTTTCCCCTTGCCTGACAGCTCCCTCTTCAACATCCTCTGTCCAATAAATCCACTATTCCTCCTATGCACATATCCAAACCATTTCAACATTGCCTCTCTGAATTTGTCTCCAAACTGCTCTACCTGAGTTGTCCCTCTGATGTACTCATTGCTAATTCTGTCCATCCTGGTCACTTCCAGTGGAAATTTTAGCATCTTCAATTCTACCACCTCCGGCTCCATATCCACTGTCTCCAAACTATCTGTCATAGCAGGTCTCACTATCATTTTGTAAACCTTCCCTTTCACTCTTGCTGTTGTCCTTCTGTCACAAAGCACCCCTGGCACTCATCCTCATCCACTCTACCCCACCTGCACTCTCTTCTTCACTCCTTTGTGCACTGACCCCAGGTCAGTAACCTTTACTACCTCTACTCCTCGCATCTTCACTATTCCACCTGTCTCGCTCATATTTATGCATATTTACTCTGTCTTGCTTTTGCGGACTTTCATTCCTCTTTTCTCCAATGCATACCTCCATGGCTCAGGCTTTCTTCCACCTGTCCCCTACTTTCACTATAGATTACAATGTCATTTCACATCATAGTCCAGGGAGACTCCTGCATGACCTCATCTGTCAGCCTGTTCATCACCACTGCAAACAAGAAGGGGCACAGAGCTGATACATGATGTAATCCCACCTTCACCTTCAACCCATCTGTCACTCCTATTGCAAACCTCACGACTGTCTCACTGTCCTCATACATGCCCTGCACCATCACATACCTCTCTGCCACTCCTTACTTCCTCATACAATGACACAGTTCCTCTCTCATGCAACTCTTTCTGACCTACTATATACTTCTCCATCAGCACTCTCAAAGCAAACATTTCATCTGTAGTACTCTTTCTTGGGATGAAGTCACTCTGCTGCTCGCTGATTGTCACCTCGCTTCTTAAATTAGCTTCAAAAACTCTTTCCCATATCTTCATGGTAGGGCTCATCAACTTTATCCCTCTGTAGCTATTAGAACCTATTTCTAAAAAATACAAAGAAAATCCACTTATTAAGTTAATCAAAATGCTGTTGTAAAAATACATATTTGATGGGGTCATTTTCTCAAATGTGACATTTTTTTTGTGGCTTTATTTAAGCAGGATGGTATAGCTCTTGAGATTAAAAATGTATTTGAGTGTCCTGGTCAAGGCAGACAGCAGTACAGTCAATGGTAGTTGCATAGTAAAACACACACACACAGATAAACACGTGAAATAAGTATACTAGTGTACAAGTGATAAAGAGGAAAATACAATAACAACCAACATTTATAAACTTCAGCACCAACACAGCCTACAAAATCCATAAAACTCTTTGTCTCGAGTCAAAAACAGCGGTATTTATGTTCATTTAAACATTTACAGCCTGCGGGTCATTTAAAATTAGTTTAATGTATTTAGTGATACCAGCTCTTTCAGTTTTAGTTACTTTTGCAGCTGATATCAGTGAGCGGGAGATGCAAATTTGAAAGTTTTTTCCAAAGTCAGTGCAAACTTTCAGAAAGCAACAGAAGGAATAAGTCTTTAGACTGAAAGCAATAACTTCTCACTTTTTTGATAAATGTAAGTCACTATGTGAGATGGAAGCAAAGCAAGAATAGATTTATAAATCAGAATCTATCAGTGGCTGAGCTTACAAAATGGGAGTTTGTGTTTTTTCTTGATTTATGTTATTACACATTAAATAACTTGGGGTTTTGAACTGCTGGTTCATAAAAGACACCTGTCATGCAAACAAAGCTTTTACAGGACTCTGTGCAGTCTTATGAAAAACTATGTACACCCAATGATTCAATACTGTCTAGAACTGCCTTTAGCGGGAATAACTTGAAGTACTCATTTTCTGTATGACTTTATTCTCTCACATCATTCTGGAGGAATTTTGACCCACTATTCTTTACAACATTGCTTCAGTTCATTGACATTTGTGGGCATTCTTTTATGCACAGTTCTCTTAAAGTCCAGCCACAGAACTTCAATCAGGTTGAGGTTTGGACTTTGAGCAGATCCTTGCAACACCTAGATTATTTCCTTTTTCAGCCATTCTGGGATCATTGTCCTGTTGCATAACCCCTAAGTTTTAGCAGTCAGACAGATGGCTCCACATTTGACTGTAGAATATTTTAATGTACAGATAAATTCATGGTTGATTTAATGACTGCAAGGTGTCCAGGCCCTGTGGCTGCAAAACAAGCCCAAATGATCACCCCTCCACCAACATTCTTGGCAGTTGGTATGAGGTGCAATTTCTTGGAGCATTGCACGGTCAGACCTTGAGGTGAATTTGCTGGGATGTCCACACTCCTGGGAAGACTGTGAAATTATGTTAACGTGAATGCTCCAGACCAGTAAACTGCCAAAACATCTGCTTTTATAGAGGCGGTCACACTTGCTGAAGATCAACTAATCAAGTGCATTTCCCTCTTAATTTCATGTGAATTCCTATGCTGTTATTTCCTATAAAAGCGGTAAGGGTGTACTTAGTTTTTCACAGGACTACATAAAGTCTTGTGAAACCTCACTTTTTCAGCATGACTTTATGCTCCTGGCACCTTTTTCTGGTGTCATGTCAAGCCAATAAAAGATGTGTACTCAGTTAACGAAAAATTTAAATATTTGTCACAGTGATATATTACAAAAAACAGTGATGTCATGATTTGCAGCTCTACAGCATTACACATAATAACTAGTTGGACGATAAGAGTGTAGCCATTATGATGTGCATTGTAGTTTCTGTTGCTACACCTTTGGTGAGCTTCAGATGATTTTTCTAAACTAAAGAGAGAGAGATAATCCAACCAATCCATTAGCTCACTGATCAAAATTGATCTGTTATTTACAATATTGATGATCAATACACCAAATATGCTCTGGTTCCAGTGATGCAAATGTAAATTCTAAAGATTTAATTTGACTTCTTTGACAATAAACTAAACAAGCTAATGACTGGACATAAAAAGAAAACTGATTTATATTAATACTCAATTACTGTACTAGTTTACACATTCATCATACAAGCAAAAGGTCCCTGGTTCAATTCCAGGTGGGGACGCAAGCCACTCTCACCATGGAGGGTTGCATCAGGAAGGCCATCCAGCATAAAACCTCTGCCACTGGATTCATTTGCTGTGGCGACCCCTTGGGGAGAACACAAGGGAGCAGCCAAAGGTTTTTAAAACAATTAGTGCTTCACCACAAGGAGCAACAGGTAAATGACATTAAAAATAAATCCATATTATCATCCATAAAATTGATATTGTTGTACACAGAATTCTCTGAAATTCATCATGAATGGTTAAGAGTGGGTTCATTAAACATCCTTGGTTTAACAAATAATCCCATAGTGTAGCACTAAAACAGCTGGTAACAGGAAGATTTAAATCAAACAGTCAAAAAGAATACAACCTAAATTCCCTCTAGTTTATTGTTTTGTTAGAAAAATGCAATTTGATGTTACATTTTAACTTCACGCACTGTTAAACCTTTGCACAAAACCTATGGTTTTTCATCATGATAAATACCACAAGAAAGAGTCTGATTATGTTTTTGAACACATGAGAATGTTTTTAGTCATGATGCTACAAAACAAGAACATCAAAATCCCAAAAGATTTTTTAAAACTTGCAGTTACAGGAAAAGCATTTATTCACAAGCTACCAAAATTAAGGTTCAAATGTATTTTCAATGCAAGCACCAAATAACACTAATAAGAATGAATAAATAAAAGGATATGGCAATGAAGTGCTATTTTCAATACCTGTTTAGAAATGGTCTAAATTCCAGGTGTACATTTCCAGTGACCTTGGAGTAGTCCTTAAACTCAGGAAAAGTAAACAACCCAAATGAAAAAACAACACAAAATACACTATCTGCCATGCTGATATAAGACAAGCAATACAACAACCCACCATTTCCTACTTCAGGGCCACTGTCACCAGGTCAGCCACTTCACATTAAAGCAGCTTCAGATGTAGATACAAACGTACATGCAGAATGAGGTGAAAAGAGGTGCTGACTGGGACAATAGGGCTTTGTTCACATCCTGACAATGCTCATTTTTCAAGAGGAACAAAGTCATCAATAAAAGTAATTTGAGGACAACATTATAAACTGCTCAGCAACTGACCTGCTCTCTATAATGCCACCAGTTAAAATGGTGCTTTCACCCTTTAATGACAAACTGTTAGTTTCATCAGTGATCATTTATTAGTGGATGAATTTGTGTCCTCACTTGGGATCGAAAAATCATGTTAATCCCAACATACGTCAGCCAAAACAGCAGATTAAAATTTAAACGAGTAGAGAAGTTAAACAGAACGCAAATCAAATTATGACTTTAAAAGCTAAACATGTATTACTACAATAATAATAATAATAATAATAATAATAATAATAATAATAATAATAATAATAATGATGATGATGATGATGATGATGATGATGCTTTCATTATAAAAGAAAGCTAGCATACACTGGAGGCTTTAATATTCATTGGACTCAAATAGACCAAAAGATCAACTGCCACCCTTTCACAGTCCCACAATCCTGCTGCTGAGACCGAAAATACCAGGAGATCAATGAATGAACCATTACACTCTAAACTGAAACACTGCTTAATAAAAGAAGCTACAAGTGATTTTTCATAGAATGACTTGCAACAAATCGCAAGTGCTAGATCTTTTATTTAAATGCCCCTACTGTGGAAGGAAACTGAAGCTTATGTGACAAAAGTCTGGCTTGCAGGCAGCAAAGCGAAACAGAAAAAAACGGTGATCCCGAGCTACCAAAAAACAGGTGTTGGCTGTTTTCTTTATGTGCCATCAATTACGAAGGTGGTTTTTTCAGGCAATGTAAGGAAACATAAAATGTACATTATGTACAACAGGCTGCAGAATTTGAATAGGTATATACAAGCATCAGAGAGGAAACAAAGAAGGATAAAGCAAGAGAAATTCCCCAGTATTAACATCTGCTCCAGAAACCAGGAATGGCTATAAGCCGGTGTTAAAAAAGGAAGAGAGATTGGGAGGGGAGCTGGAAGGGAGTCGGGAAGCTTATTTGAAAGACTTAAGCTGCATAGTTATGTAAGTGATATGGGATCCTCTGAAACACACACTTTCAGTCAAAGTTGTTCTGCATTAGCACCTTCACCAAACATCTCATCAATGCCTCATCCAACTCCTAGAGCTCCAGGACTTCTCTTCTTGAAACTCATCTTTTCAGACATTCGAAGACTCAACTTACACATACGCATAACACACATGTACAATCATCTCTGCACTGGCATTCACCCTCTGGTTATTTAACTGAAAGGCTGATAGGCGCCGTCTCTTAACCTATTAAGTCAAAAGATATAAATGTATGCTGCATTAGTTCTTAATGAGTTCAAGAGGTGCAGAATTTGATGAAACTTTAACCCAGGATTCATTCCTCCCCAGCAGTCATTGCAGACAATGTGGTGCCATGTGTAGCTATGTGATGAAAAGCTTCAGTCTTCAACAAAAAAGGAGTTAAGAAGCAAACCCCCTAATGACAGAAAACAACCTAGGTGTATCTGAGTCATACCACCTTTCCTTCTCCTCAAGCTCTCTCTTTTTTCTCACCTTGATTTCCTCAGATACACCTAATAACCTCGTCACCCTCCCTCCCTACCTGTACAAAACACAAATAAGAAAAATTGGATCCCTTTATTGGTCTTTCAGCCCTGTCTTCCTTCTGTGGGAGAGTGGAAGCTGTACTGTGTTTCTGTCTCTACTGCATCAGCATCAGATTGGTTTACAGCCAGCCTGGCACAGAGCTGGCTCGCAGGGCGGCTGGACTCGGTTACTGAGGACCAATTTGTCATCAATACACAATCTGCAGATGACTCATTTTCATTAATGAGTTTGAGCAAAATGCGACGAGTGGCCAGAGGAATAAAGTAGCCTGGATGATATGTCCCCGCAGTCGGTGACTGGCAGAGCAGAGATTTATTGTTTACAACGAACCTTGCCAGTTATTCCAGCTCTGCCTGGTACTTCCCAGTCAGAAGCCTGCAGGTACGCTCTGCAGTGATTACAATGCCACACAGAGAAAACAACAGACAGGAGAAGACAACAGTCTTTTGTGGAAACAGGTTACCGTCCTCATGGACAATTAGTACTTTAGTAAAATTTTTAGCAATAACACCATACTGCAGAGTGAAAAAAGAAAAAAATAAAGGAAGGGAGCACAGGACAGAAATGTGTAGAGGGACAGTCACATAGTGAGAGTACGATTCTGCCTTCTCAGACGACTCAGACAGGACAGTCAATAAAGCAGGTATAAAGCAGTCCAGAGGAGTAGGAAAGCATGCAGTGTGCTGTATCGTTTCCCCGTGTCTGTATGCACAGGACATACATGTGTACAGGGAGACTGTGTACACACAGTAGAAACACATTTGTTACTGGGTTTCCATGTGTGTCCCGGCACCCCTGACCATAGCATAGGATGACAGAGAAAGGGGGGGCATCTCAACCTTCCTGCCCCCCTCTCCAGGCCACCCCTCCCTCCTCACGCTACCCCCCCATTGCCCCACCCCACTCCTGACTACCCCACCTGTGAATATCCCAGTACCTTGCGCTTTTTATCCCGTGAGCGACTCCTCTTTTTGACCCTCTCTTCCTCCTTCTCTTTGCGCTCCTGCTCTGCCTGGGCTTCTAAATCCTTGTTCTTGCGGAGATGTTTGGCCGCTTGTGCCATGGCGTTGGTTGGTGGGTTCTTGTTGGCGTTGGTGTGTCCAGATCTTACAACAGTGGTCTGCGGGTCGACAGCACTGGGACTTTACCTGGTGCGGACCAACACTAGCGCTGCCACTGTGTGTTCCTCTATGGCCCTGCAGAGTATGCGAGCGTGCTCACTCTCTGCCTCCTCCTCCTCCTCTTCAGCAGTGCAGTCACACACACACCGGCAGTCCTCAGCCGTCTGCTGTGGGATGCTACTGCAGCGCAGCTCTCTTTCTTTCTCTCTCTCTCTCTCTCTCTCTCTCTCTCACTCACTCACTCACACACACACACTCTCTCTCTCTCTCTCTCTCTCTCTCTCTCTCTCTCCTGCTTTGATGCTTGCACTCTCCTGCTCTCTCACTTCCTTCGTTTCCTGCTGTTCTCCTCTCTGGTCTCCATTCTTTTTCTGTGCAGAAGAAAAGGGGTAACAGTGAATAAACAGGTTTTCTTCTCTTTCACTTGTTTTCCTTCTCTACATTTCTCCTCTGTTCACCACTTAAACATACTGTCAAACTGCCCCCCCCACACACACACACACACGCACACCCGTCAACAAAGATTAAAAAGGGATGAACTGACAGTCAGTAAAGAAATAGCTTGAGCTGCTTTAAATCAAAGTCAGCTCTCCCTCCTCACATTGCATTGATTTTGTTTCCTTTTCCTGTATTTAATTTCTCAGTATCTCCTAGTCCTGCTGTGTGTCCATCTGTGTAGGATCGCCAGGATGCACAGGAAACCCATCGTCATCACAGCCAATCACACCATCGCTATCACACACTCCAGGAAACCAGAGAAAATTTTTTAAAAAAACCCTAAAACATGCATGAGGAAAAAAGCTGCCCCTTACTTATTTACCCCCCCCTCTCTCTCTCTCGCTCTCTCTCTCTGTCTTTCTCGCTCTCTTTCTCCCTCGCTCTCTCTCTTTCCTCCCTCCTCCCTCTCCACTGTTCAGGCGCTGCAGCAGACAGGCTTGGTACCCAAGCAGGGATGTTGGTGCAGTGTGCTTTTGTACATTAGACTGAGGCTGGGAACACTAAATGTCTATTCCACATTACTCCTTTACTGTTTATTGTCAAGTGAGACACTGTAAGATTTTAAAAAAACATTGATTCATTAATTTCTTTTCATGATTTCCTGTTTTCCTTCCCTGATCTCCTCTTATAGCTGCATATACAATAAAAGACAAAGGGCAGCATATTTATTATAATAGTATAAATAGCTTCTCATGCACAGTGTATTCACAGAGAAAGAGCATGGAGTTGGCACCTGTTTACTGGTATTGCTCTCTCTCTCTCCCCACTTCAGCTTTCCTCCTCCCTTTGAAACTGCTGACGCAGGCAGAAAAGATCATTTAACATCTCTCTTTGCCCAGCTCGCTATACATCACACATGCAGTTCACACTGATAGTGTAGACACACAAATGCTCATGCACAGTACATACACACCAGCATATGTGATTCAGAGCTCACACACACATACACACAATCACAAGAGGGACAGCTGGTAAATGGCTGTTATGTCTACAGCCAAATCTTAATTTCTGGCTTATTTTATAATCCCTTGTTAGTTATTTTAGAACAACTCATTATAAAATGCTCAAAACAGCCAAGATATCATTACTCTCTCTTAATATATCAAACTCTAATTTCATTTCCTATTTTTACAGTTGTAATCAACTTTTTTCAAACAGTTATCAGTTGAATGACTCATCACTGAATGAAATTTGTTCTTCCATGAATTTGAGAAATTCTATACTGATTACAGATCATATAAAATAATTTTACAAACTTATAATATTCACAGTTTTTTGAGTCATTTGTGCTGCCTCCTGTCCACATCTCTGCACTTACTAAGATTTGCCCATAACTATTTTTTCTTTGCTCTCCTGCCAAGGCTTCCCCTGATCTGATAGCAGCTCTCTCTCTATACTGCAGCATGCTAATGAACAGGAGTGGTGATATTTCCTTCTGTCTGCAATGCTACTAAACAAATCACATGCTCATGTGCCCAAGCTATGAAACAAACACAAATACAGACAGTCTGACAGCTTTGTGACAAGAGATCCATCACAATACTGAACCCTTAGGGAATATGTCTGAATGAGTCACCAGCAGGACTGACTGCACTGGTAATAAGGAGGTTTTTCCTTGGCCAACTAGACTAGTCTTGTTAAGCTCTTGATGGGCAGTTTTACGTTGGACTTTAACACAGCCACCAGGAACAATTGTAGTTGCAAGATCATTTTGGGCTGCAGCTGGACAAAACCTGTCGACAAGAGGGCATACCCTACCCATCAAATACTGAAAAGATTAACTGTTTATCTGCTGGTTTAACCAACAACATTGCATAATGGACAGAGAGATGCTTTATGAGAACAGCCTAGATATTACTAAAGTTTTTTGACAGCGAATGATGTGACAGTGTTACCACATACCAGTGATGCAACTTATGCTAAGTAGGCTACATGTAGCTGCTTCATACTGAAATCAGTGTAAAAAATAATGAGTAATTCAGTCTAAAAAGACATATCTTGCTTTAGAAAGTAATATAAAGTACTCATAGTTATAACAGCCTAGCTATTTCACTGAATGCCTGTAAACTGAAAAAAGATAAGCTGGCAAAAGCGTCAAACCAGAAGATCAAACAACACAGGAAAGAAAAACACAGTGATCTGAATTTTGAATTTCCATATTGATCTGGTTACAATAAATTATGTAACCAGTTAGCAAAATACAATGAATGATTTACAATACAACATATCCTCACAGGCCACTTCATCAGGGACACCATGCTAGTACTGGGTTGGACCCCCTGTTGCTTTCAAAACTGCCTTAAGTCTTTGTGGCATAGATTCAACAAGGTGCTGGAAACATTTTTGGCCCATAGGGACATGATAGCATCACACTTGCTGCAGATTTGTTGGCTGCACATCCATGATGTCAATCTTCCATTTCACCACAACTCAATTAGATTGAGATCTGGTGACCGTGTAAGTCATTTGAGCATAGTGAACTCATTGGAATGTTCAAGAAACCAGTTTGAGATGATGTGAGCTTTGTGACATGGCGTGCTAGCGTGCTGGAAGCAGTCATCAGAAGATGGGTACTCTGTGGTCATAAAGGGATGAACATGATCAGCAACAACACCCAGATAGGCTGTGGTGGTTAAATGATGCTGAACTGGTACTAAGGGGCCCAAAGTATGCCCACATCATCAGTAATAATAATAATAAATTTATTTATAAAGTGCTTTCCATCAAAGTGCTGTACAGCAAGAAAAATAAGATTAAAACACAACACATTAAAACAAGTCAATAAAGATAAAAAATAATTCAATAAAAGCAAAATAAAAATAAAACAATGACATACTGTAATAAAAAGCAACACCACAACTCAAGACTCATATACATTGGTAAACAAGTAGGCCTTAAGCTTTGCTTTAAAAACATCAACAGAACATGCCTGCCTACTATCAAGAGGCAGACTGTCCCACAAAGTAGGTGCACAAAAACAAACACTGCCACACCATAACACCATTACAGTACCACCGCCAATCTAAAGCATCGATAGAAGGCAGGATGGATCCTTTCATGTTTACACCAAATTCTGACCCTACCATCTCAGTGTTGCTGCAGACATTGAGACTTATCAGATCAGGAAACATATTTCTATTCTTCTATTGTCCAATTTAGATGAGTCAATGCAAATTACAGCCTCAGTTTCTTGTTCTTAGCTGGGAGAAGTGGCACCCAGAGTGGTCTACTGCTGATGTAGTCCATATGCTTCAAGGTTCGACATGTTGCGACATGTTCAGAGATGCTCTTCTGCATACCTTGGTTGTAAGAAGTTATTTGAATTACTGTTGCCTCTCTGTCAGCTCGAAGTAGTCTGCCCATTTCCCTCTGACCTTTGACATCAACCAGGCGTTTTTGCCTGAAGAACTGCCGCTGACTGGATATTTTTTCTTCTTCCGATCATTCTCTGTAAACCCTAGAGATGGTTGCTTGGAAAAATCCCAGTAGATCAGCAGTTTCTGAAATACTCAGACAAGTCCTTCTGACACTATCATCCATGCCATGTTCAAAAAAAAATTTGGAACATTCAAAATACTAATACTACATCATCTTTAACAGTCAGTGTGATGTATGGGTATCCATAGCTTTCAGAGGTGCTGAATCACTGATGTCCATCGATGAGAGGAGACAAAAGCAGCCAGATGGGTTGTGAAGTGTGCAGCTACACTTAATGCTCAGCCTCAGCCATATGCAGTAACTGCATGGCACTTCAGATGAACAATGAACCAAAGCGCAACTGCAAAAGCAAGCCATGAAGCTATCAGCTGATCTTACCCTGATCATTTCACTTGAATAAAAAAAAACTAAATGCAGGAATATTCACAAACAACTGAAGACAGGCAGGATATATAAGCATTACATATGCAACTTTACCTAACACTCTAAGTACATACAGTATTAGATGTTAACTTGTCCAATTAAATTAAAAAAAAATAGGGGACTGTGTGAAAAATTGGCTACGATTCTTTGATGGTAATGCAATATTGTAGATTCACCCTTCAAATTAAAGCTGAGAGTCAGTTCTGAATGTCCATGTTCATCATATAACTGCAACTTGAATATGGTTTGTTTAAAAATACTTAAATAACAAAAACACAGCATTGGAATATATATATATATATATATATATATATATATATATATACACAACTACCAGTCGAAAGTTTGGATGCACCTTTGCATTTAATGGTTTTTCTTTATTTTCTTGACATTTACATTGTAGATTCTCACTGAAGCTATCAAAACTATGAATGAACACATACGGAATTATGTAGTGAAATAACTCAAAACATGTTTTATATTTTAGATTCTTCAAAATAGCCACCCTTTCTTTGCTTTAATTACTGCTTTGCACACTCTTGGCATGCTCTTGATGAGCTTCATGAGGTAGTCACCCAAAATGATTTTCCAAAAGTCTTGAAGGAGTTCCCGGAGATATTGAGCACTTGTTGGCCCGTTTACATTCACTCTGCGGTCCATCTCATCCCAAACCATCTCGATTGGGTTTAGGTCAGGTGACTGTGGAGGCCAGGTCATCTGGCATAGCACTCCATCACTCTACTTCTTGGTCAAATAGCCCTTACACAGCCTGGAGGTGTGTTTGGGGTCACTGTCCTGTTGAAAACAAAATGATGGTCCAACTAAACGCAAACCAGATGGGATGGCATGTCGCTGCAGGATGCTGTGGTAGCCATGCTGGGTCAGAGTGCCAGTTCAATTTTGAATAAATCCACAACAGTGTCACCAGCAAAGCACCCCCACACCATTACACCTCCTC
>VUQH01040934.1:0-10254 GCA_015106775.1 Etroplus canarensis
AAACTTATAGAAAAAAAAAAAAAAAGAGGAAAGAAAAAAAAAAAAAAAAAAAAAAAAAAAAAAAAAAAAAAAAAAAAAAAAAAAAAAAAAAAAAAAAAAAAGTTAAAAAAAAAAAGGCAGAAAATCAACAAAATCAAGCATTTGTACAGTAATACACTCACTTTCAATTATTCAGTACAACTGTTGTTAAATGATAAATGTACCATCACATAAAACTATATTTAGGATTGTTGACTTTCTCCTGGAACATGAGTGGTTTTGATCTTAATTCATTTTTTAACACTAGCATCTGACTGTCCAATGCCAGCATCCGAGTTTTCCAGCATAAAACACATAATACCCTGAAACATGCAAATATGAATGGATATACAGTACATGAGGCAAAACAGAGTTTGTATAATTCCAACAAGCCTGAAAGTCATTTCGTATGATCAGCTTTAATCTTCAACAAAGTCGGAACTCTCTTATTTAAGCTTTCTTTTAATTCCTTTTTTAATCAAACAGACAAGCAAACAAACACCAAAAAGGAGCAGTATAAATACTGCACATATTGGTAAATTATATATAAAATAGAGGGTATTAATCCCAGGGGGTAAAGCAATCTCCCCCTTGGGCTTAATATAGGATTCTGATTCTACATGAGCAATAAATACATTGATAAGCTGTATACAAACTAGACCTTTATATACACACATCTTTGTATATGTATATGGGGCCCAGCCATTTCAAACACATTCAAGGAAATTACACAGAGGTTCCCATACTTGCCTAAATCTCCTTGATTCATTTTGAAGATCATAAGTTACTTTCTCCAGAGGCAACAAGCTAGCAGCCTGATTTAGCCACATATTAGCAGAAGGTATATGTGGGGATTACCACAAGATAGTTTTATAAATATTTTTTAGCCCAACAGAAAATATGCATTTCAGGACTAGCAGCAACTTTTATGTAATGTCCTGAAGAATAGTTCTCTGGGCCTCTTGAGGGACACTCCAAGGCTCTTCTTTGGATGTTGGCTGCCTTTTGTTCTGTTTTCTGTTCAGATGATCTCACACAGCTTCAGTAATGTTGAGCTCCAAGGGACACCTGGTGCCACCAATTTTCAGTTAAGTTCTTGTGTAATTTGTCATCAGCCTTTTTCCCTGTTCCCTTTCCTTAAAAAAATGGCTTCTTGACAACCACCTTTACACTAAGACCATTTCTGATGAGGCTTTAGCAAACAGTAGATGGTTCAACTGAAAAGCCAGAAGCATCTCTCAGGTCATTGGTGGATTTTTTTCTACAGTACAGACTGCACACCATGCTCAGATATGCTTGAGACCACTTTAGAAAATTACAAGAAAGTCTGGCTCCTTGGAAGCAAAATATAAAGCAATAAAGAAGGACTTTTGCTCAGCGCTGTATGCTTAATTGAAATATGCAGTAAAGAAGCAATTAAAAACACACCACATGTAATGTGCATTAATGTCTGCAACCATACCTTTTACAACTCTACCACTGGGGGGCAGCAAAGATGGGACTTGCCTACACATTTCTTAGGAATGGGGCCAGATGAAAAGTTCCGTTGTACTGCTGCAACTCATTTTGTGTGTGTGTGTGTGTGTGTGTGTGTATATATATAGGTGTGATTCTGATATTTTCTACTTTTATTTAATTTTTAGATATGAGAGCCACCAGTTGAGGACTTTTTACCATTTGTGCTCCCACACATTAATCTTAAGAGATAGTGGCTTATCAGAATACTAGCTTTATCTTTTTATGAGTTGCTAAATTAAATATATGAAGTTTTCTGCACACCTTTGTCCACTTTTGTTTTGTTAAATGAGCTAATAATGCTGGATAATGCTGGACTTGGGTTTCATTTTCATGCTTAAGAAGGCCATTTTTCCAATGTCTGACTAGCAGTTTCAAAACTTCATCTTTATTCATACTCATATCCACCCATTTAAAACTACAGTCATAACCATGGCTTCTGAAAAAAAAAACTCTCCAGAAGTGATGCATTTTAAAACCCTACTCTGATCTTTGGTAATGAGCTGCTTTACTATATTTGACAGATTCATTCCACTGGTGCACTACAATCACTATAATTAACTAAGGCAGCATAAGCACATGAAATATCTCAAAAAATTAATTACAGCTGTAACTAACATGATATACAGCAGCATTTGACAGTAATAAGTATAATTAAGTAAACCACCTTGGTTAGATGGTAGAGGGAGAGAGGTAAAAAGGAAGAATTAGATCATTGGTTGTATAGACTCTTCTGATCTAGTGGGGAATAAACATACCAAACTCCACCTCTGTTGCTTTCTTCTCTCACTTCTCCAAACATCTAGAGGGCCTTTTAACAACCTCAGCTGTGAAAGCTGCCACATGAGAAGCTTTTCAGTGCCACAGAGGAGCCACTATCTCTTTATTGTTTGCATTGGACTCAATCAAGAGATTCATTGAGGTGTAATCCTCCTCTGAGTGGAAAAAAAAACACCCTTTTTGCAGGCTCAGTATTGGTATGCTTAATCCTTCCTATAGTACTGATGAGTGCAGAGGAGGTTGAGGAAGAAGTCCTAGACAATATTTTTTCTTTCATAGCTAGCTCTTACTAACTGGCGGCAACACAGAGACTCAGGGGAAGCCAATTAGAGGGCCTTTCCCGGCCTTTTAAGAGGCAGATAATGTTCTTGTTTTCATAAAGCATCCTGTTATTTAATCAGGTCTGTAAGTGAGAGCCTGACACCCCTCCTACAGTGCAGCCTCCCTCCCATCATTCCTGCCCTGAGCCCTCCATCTCATTCATCAGCTCTTGTAAGCCTCCAGGAATTCATTCTTGGAACAAGCCATGCAGTAAGCCATGTCTTTCTGCAGAGCAAATACACGTACACACAACCAGCACAGTGACAATTGAATCCACTCACTGCCCATAAATGATGTGAACAGAGACAAAACTAAAGCTAAAAAATAGGCATCAACTTGTTTATTTGGAAAATATGATTACCATATGACATTCTGTGCTATTTCACTACTACAATTCAAAACAAATCACATTTTAGTTGATCAATAATGGACTAATAATAGATAACCCAAGAGTTTCTCAAGGCAAAGAAATGAGATATTCTTTAATGCTCAAGTCAGTCACCTGATCTCAATCGAACATATCAGCTTTTCAGTTACTGAAGACAAAACTGAAGGCAGAGAGACCCACAAACAAGCACCAACTGAAGGCGGCTGTAATAAATGCGAGGCAGAGAATCTCAAGAGAGGAAACACAGCATTTGGTAATGTCCATTGGTTCTAGACTTCAGGCATTCGTTGACTGCAATGGCTGTAATTCTGAAACATTTAACGGAATTCTTACTTTCTGTATTTTTGTGTACTTTTTGTATTTCTTGGAATTGTTACTTTTTGTGACTGTATACCACTATAGTGGTATAGAGATGAAAAAACTGTCATTGTCTTAAAACTTATCGACCTAACTGTATGTTTTGATGTGCTTCAATGATGGAGGTTAATAAGAAGAGAAAACATGGAAATAGTTTATTGGCATTCAATATGCTATTTAAAAAAGTACAACAAAGTTGTGTAAAAACTGCAGTAAACTTTATATATTTCAAGTATTTTTTATAGTTTAGGTAGATGACTGGTTCAGCTTCATGCTAAAAGTAACTGCACCCTGTATGCACAAAGGAAAGCAGGTATAACAGTCTACAGGTTATATTTAAGCACAGGGGTGCTTTGAGCTATATGATAATGTGAGCTGACATTCACAATAGTAAGAACTGTGATGACAGACTAGTTTAGTATGCTAGTAAGCTAAACTCTGCAGTAAGTGCAAAGTCTACAGTAGATGATCAGAGTGTTTTGCAGGTTTCTAAAAATCTGACTTAATAGCACTAAAAGAAGAGAGCGAGGGACCTCAAGATTCATTAAATTCTGCCATTTAACATACATGTGTGACTAACATTTTACTACATTCCAGCCAAAATTAGCTAGGAATTCTGTTAAAACGATGTCAACGTCACAGTGGTGAAAGAGAAAAGTTAGGGCATCACTAAAGATCAGCAGGATTCAGGCTAAGAGGACCATAAGGGTCAGTCTGTTCAGTATCTGTGGAGTTATTCTAGGTCGGACTAAAATGATGACCAAACATCCTCCTGTACATGGTTCCCACAGACCCATTTTCTTGTCAGGTGACCTCCTTAGCGATGCCATCTTTGTTGGCAAGCTGTACTTGTTTACACTGCTGTTTATCAATTTCCCCTGCAAATTTTGTTTTGATATCAGATTAGACTTGTGATCAAAATCATGAAAAGGCAAAAGGAGAAAGACTATGTAGAATCATTAAGTATGGAGGATAGAAAGAGATACGATGAGAAAATCGGCATAATAGGTGTGGATCCATACTCATTGGCAAAGGAAAAGCTAAACCATGAAATTTCAGCATTGCCACCAATTCAATACTATGACGTGTACCATTATCTTGTGTTGGCATGCAGCTTTTATACCAGTGAGCAATTCCAGGCCTACAAGTCACTGGAGGCGTACAATCAGTTTGTTAATGGTTGGGTTGGCGACGTTTCTGCAAGTGTCCTGAATTGCACAGCTGCCCATAGCAATGGCGGCCGCTCGGGAAATACAGGTATGTCATGACGTCATGTGGGAACTATGTATAAAGCCGTATGGAGAGGGCCCATCTAACAACACCCAAGCCAGATAACAAAGGCACAGAATAACAGGGGTGTTTCCAAGTATAACATTTTCAAAAAAATATAAACCTTTTTAAAGCAGGGTTTCATTTACTCAAGCTTAAAATATATTTTTGTTCTTCTTAAAGGCTCACACTGAGCCACGAAAAACCCTGAATAACCATCACAGCATGGACTTTTGATGTTTACAAACAAATGCAGTTTGGTAAGGATATAAAACTCACAAGCAAATCATGTGAAAAAGAAAGTTTTCAAAAGGACTCGATGCAGTCTTGTGAAGACCTAAGTACAACACATGATTCAGTAACATGTAGAACCACCTTCAGCAGCAATAACTTGAACTAATCATTTTCTGTATGACTTCATTAGTCTCTCACATCACTGTGGTGAAATTCTGGCTCACTCTTCTTTACAATGTTGCTGCAGTTCATTAAGGTTTTCAGGCATTCCTTTCTTCACAGCTCTCTTAAGGTCCTGTTACTGCATTTCAGTTGGGTTGAGGTCTGGACTTTGACTGGGCCATTGCAACGGCTTCATTCTTTTTCAGTCATTCTGTTGTAGATTTGCTGCTGTTCCTGCAATCATTGTTCAGTTGCATGGTCAAATTTGGGCAAACTTTAGCTGTTGGACTAATGGCCTTATATTTGACTCTAGAATACTTTGATACAAAAAGGAGTTCATGGTCAACTCAGTGACTGCAAGGTGTCGAGGTCCTGTGGCTGCAAAACAAGCTCAAATCATCACCACTCCACCACTCTGCATAACAGTTGGTACGAGGTGTTTTTGCTGATATGCTATATTTGGTTTTCACCAAATATGGCGCTGTAAATTAGGACCAAACAGGCACTTTGGTCTTGCCTGTCCAGAGGACATTGTTCCATAAGTCTTGTGGTTTGTTTAGATGCAACTTTGCAAACCTAAGCTGTGCTCTCATGTTCTTTCTTGAGAAGATGCTTTCTTTTGGCAAGCCTTCCAAACAAGCCTTACTTTGTACAGTCTTTTCCTAATTGTGCTGTCATGAACTTTAACATTTAATATGCTAACTGAGGCCTGTAGAAATTGAGCTGTTGCGCTTTTTTGTTTCAGCTTCTCGAGTATTGCATGGTCTGATCTTGGAGTGAATTTGCTGCAACATCCACTCCTTAGAAGACTGTAGCACTGTTAACACACACCTGAATGCTCCATACTGCCAAACTGCCAAAACTTCTGTTTTCATAGACGTGTTCACACCGACTGATGATCAGTTAATCAAATACATTTGATTAGCAGCACATGGCTGCTACTTACTTAGTTAATGTCTATGGACATTAACAGAGTAATGTCCATAGACATTAGACATAGCTAGTAAAGGTGTACTAGCTTTTCATAGAGTCCTGTGCAAACTTTGTTTTTCACATAACTATCTGCCTGTATAGCTCAGGGCCAGTGTCTTCTACTTTCTTGCAACCTGTGGGTCAAAATGTAAAAAAAACCCAACAACCACCCTACATTTCAAGTTGCCACTATAGCAGTGATACCTTGCCTGATAGCTGTTAGCTTGATAGCTTACCTGAGTCTAAATAGTCTCATTGTATCTGTCTGTACTGAGTATGTGTTTTGTCAAACCCCTGTTAAAAGCCTGAGTGTTCGTCTGTGTGCGTATGTGTGTGTGTTTTTTGGGGGGGGTTATTGGCTCAAGCCTACCTGAGTCAGAGTTAAACAGGTTCACACTGTAGCACAGTAACAAGAACTCACTCCCTGTGCCTGCAGTATCAGTCTCACAAGACCTGTTTGCTGCTTTGCTCTAAACTCTGGGAGATGCTTAGCACTTCCCTGCCTGGGGAAGTAGTTATTGGTAACCCAAGCCTGTCTACTTTCCACTTCACTTTCAGCAACAGCCTGCCCTTGCCCAAGCCTAGGGCGAGCCAGAAAAAAAAGGGGAAAGTTAAAAAATTTTTTTTTAAAAATGACAAGGGTAAAGAGAGAAAGAAAGAAGGGAGAGAGCAAGACAGCAAGAGAGAGAGTGAGCAGGGTGAAGGGACACAGAGAAATGTCTTTTTTTATGGGAATGTTTCACTTAATCTCATAAAGGCAGCGTGAAAACCTCCATCTGTTTGCCGAGCAGTTCAAAAGAGACTCCACATGCCTCCGCTTGCTGCTATATAAAAACAACATTCTAATGCAGATCTTAAAGAGGGCCAGCGGCTCAGTCTGCACAATGAGAGCTGGGATGTGCCAGACATGCTGATGGAGGGTGAGAGGGTGGAAAGGGAATTAGGTAGGTAAATAGGAGGGAATGTGAGCAGCAGAGAGGGACAGCAAAAAAGGAGGTGAAAGACTTGAAAGAGTGCAGTCAAAGCAACAAATTTTCCTGTCAACAGTCCTGTTTCTGCTGTGCTAGACCTGACCTTGAAGCAGCCACAGACAGGGCCGGTGAGGGTCGCCCTCTGGCCTTGCATGCCACTCCCCTCAATCAACTCATTCACCTCTTCTGCTCTCTTCTCGCTCTTCATGTTTCACTATGAGACTTACCATTCGCCTTTGTCATTAATAGAGGAATGTCCTGGCAAAGAGGACATCTTGTGGTTTATTGCAGCTCCTGAGCAGGGATTCAAGGACAGCACCTTTATATTCAAGGTCTTTGAAGATAAAAGTGGGCTTTTCCTTCTCAATAAAACCTTCTGCAGCAGACACAAGAATCATCAATCCCCAAATAAATATAAACCAAAAAATACGACAATAAATGACTTCTTTGATCCATTCAAACATTAGGAACCAAAGCGCTCTGCCTCTGTAATAAGGTTTTCCTGCATGCTAGTGCCTCTGCACACCTCCAGGCCTTCTCTCCCCTTAGCCGGGGCAAGACCAGGCCCGAACGCATCTGCAAAGCTATTTTGACGAGCCATCCTTCTAAAAAACTCCAGGGTTCAAACTGCTGGAAGATCAAAAGACTAATACAGCAGTAATAATAAGTTGCTGCCCTATGAACACCTCATTCATCAGGGAGAGGCAGTGATAGCAGTTGTATCTGCAGGGCCATTAAGCACTCATCATATGATCCTATTTGCCATCCCCATGTGGAAAAACATCTTCAGCTCTGCAGGCTGAGTGAGGATGTGGGATGAACTCTTACTCATAATGCCAAAAATCTCAACTGATAAGGAAGTCCACATCACCTCCCTCCTCCCCTTCTTAGCAGCCAGCTGAAGGTGTCTCCCAACTGGTTGGCATTTTAATAACAGAAATTTGGCATGGAGTAGCATCATCTGGGCTCTGTCATTCTTCATAAGCATGACACGGCATCCTATTTTTAGCCCAGCATTTTTCTCAGATTGAGTGCGCCAACAACAGTCTGATGAAACCCTGACTCTCGCACACTCCCTTTGAAGTGACAAGTGAGAGGTGTGCTGCCCTAATACAAATGCCTTGAGAGACAAACACTTTTCTTTCTTGAATACTGGGAGCAGCCCTGTGAGAGGCAGGCGAGTTTTCCTTCAGGCAGCACATAAACAGCCTAGCGTGCATAGACGCTCATATGGGAAAACATGCAATGCACTTGCAAATTTGAATGTGCAAAATCATAGCTTGAGAAAGAAGATACTGTCCACCTTTTCTTACAAGGCATACATTAGCTGGCCTCTTTAGTAAATAAGTATCTCCAATAGCTAAGATAATGTCATGTTTTCTGCATAAATTATTTCATTTTAGGGCTCATTTTATGTGACAGCAAGCCGTAAAACATTTCAGTCTGGTTCAATGTAAACATGCAGATTTAACAGTGAGTTCATATCAAAAGGAAAAGCAATAATATCTTGTGCAAATGTAATTAGTTCAGTAAACTTCAAATTACAACCTCATTAAATTTCAATGTATGCCATGAGGCAAAGACAAGACTGCAACAAGTACAAGTGGCAGGTGCACGCAGGTGTTTTAAACAGGAGGTTTTACTGATGTAGTTTGGTCCATTAAACACATAGTCCGTTAATGGAGCTGCAGCTCTCAGAGGCAATTAAGGTGCTTTGAAGCAGCTGTAATTTGCATTAAAAATGTGTCCCCATTCTTTAAGTGTCCGCTGTTGATAAATATTCTTAAAACTAATTAGAAATCACTGAAAAGAAGTAATCTTTGTATCTTCTAAAATCTGCCAGCACTTTCTTCAGGCAAAAACAAAGCTAACGAAAAGCTGCAGTTCTTCAACTGAACACTTAAGGCTGGCTCCAAAAGTGAGTTGGTCCCCATAGACGCCCATGTGAAAAAGCATGAAGTCAGACTATTAAAAAAAGCAAATTTGCAGTCAGGTGCAATAAACAGTTGTGGCCTCTATAATTGGTTCCCCCTTCATAACAACTGCACAATTAACACCAATGCCAGTGCTGAACCAATGCTTCAGTTCTTCTGGAACTGACAGGGGCAGCATATCGC
This sequence comes from Etroplus canarensis, assembly GCA_015106775.1. NCBI lineage: Eukaryota > Metazoa > Chordata > Actinopteri > Cichliformes > Cichlidae > Etroplus > Etroplus canarensis. The sequence continues at coordinate 9,105 of VUQH01040934.1, forward strand.
TACAAGTGTTCTCTTCTACCCTTACATTGGTGAAGAAGAAGAAGGACGCCCACAAACACATACAAAACTACACGTGGAAGATGCAACTAGTGCAATAAGAAATGCAGCCAGGAGTCGGGTCCCAAAGTACTTTGGGCTTGAGGCGGATGATCAAAATCAGAATCAAAATACTTATTAATCCCGGGGGGAAGTTGCTTGCACAATACGCAAACAATGCCACTTACTTTACAAACCAAGGGTGGAAACACTTTCACCTAAGCGAAGCACTTAAGGGCTGGCGTCCACTAGAGAGCCGACAAGATTAAGAAGGCTTGCGGAGGCAAATTATGTCATTTCGGCATACTTTCCACATCAGACGCGGAAAAAGTGTGCGAATCATCGATTCCTGAGACAATACTATGAATCTCTGCGTATTGTCTGCAGACATATGTGGGAGTGTCCTAGAAATCAGTCGGGAATGCCGTGAAAAATGCTGATCATAGCAGGACAGCAGAGATATATCTGGGATCACACCAGGAGTGGTAAAATCATGTGCAAAATAAGCATGCATTTATATCACACAGCCGGCACAAATTAATAAATATGCGCGATCTAGCATAAAACGCATGAACAAACATACCTCGCTGGCTGCACACAACCAAGAGGGAATGAGTGCACTTGCATAACGAAAGGTCTTCAACAGAAAATGTATAATCCATGTCAACTTGAAAAAATAGCACTTCTTAAACTTTAGCAGACTGTAACTTATCCTGCTCTTAATGTTAATTCCCAGCAGAAAAAAGGTGCAACAAGTAAAACATGTCCTGTGCAACACAAAGTGAAAACACACTTCCCAGGTTTCCATATAGTGCCAATACAAAAACAAAGTATTCATAAAATGAATCACATAAAATGCGTGTAAACAAAAATGTATATCAATAACGACATTATTATTATGGCAGTTACAGTTCCAAAACAATGACAATAATAATAACAATCACAATCACGTCACAAGATCACCGCAAAGTGATCATCTACACTACATCACAGTACTGTGTGAAATGTTCATCAGTCCCAGAAAGTACACCACAGTTCTGTGTGTCACAAAATATCCCTGCATAACGTTCATCATTCACAGAAACGAAAGCACAGTTCACTATCCTCAGTTCTG
>VUQH01040935.1:13982-25183 GCA_015106775.1 Etroplus canarensis
TGTTTCAGTCCTGCGGCCATGCCATTGTTCACGGTTACCACTATGATCATAGTGGTAACCGTGAACAATGGCATGGCCGCAGGACTGAAACAAATCACCTGTAGATGATTCCATTATGTGCAGTCACAGAGGAGCTGTTCACACAGCCTGCTCTGTTCATTCAGGACACAAAAATGAAATGAGATTTTAATTATGTTTATCATGGTATGATAGACATGAGCTCATAGAACAATTTCTTTGGTGATTTGAAACCTTTTGAGAAATAATTAAGTGGTGTTTTGTGGCTACTGAGGACACCTCCGGAGCTGATCCATCTGAACATGGTCAGGCTCTTTTTTAAGAAAGCAGCAAATATCACTCTGAAGTTTGTCCAAATGTGGCTGGGAAAAAAGCTTTATTACATATGTATTTTCAGCTATGAAACAGTGAAGATGGGGAGACTTAGTGATGTTGAACCTAAACTGTTTGATGTGATGATGCTTTCATTTTACTTGATACCAACTGAGATGTGCAACAGCAACTGCAAGAGGCATTACATTCCAGTGTTATTTGCCATGTTTCAGAAATATTTTAAACATACAATTTAAATCCTGTTTAAACAGGGGGAGTTAAGACAGAAAATTAACTGTAGACTACAGACTTAACATAGGACTGCAAGAGCAAATATAAAAAGAAAAATGAAAAAAAATACATTTATAATATGGTGGAAGTCACATCAAGGGATGGAACTGAAGTGAATTTAAATAAAAATTAAACTACCAATAACAGTAAACTTTACATTTTAGTTACAAAACTAACTGAAATACAACAGAAGCATTAAAGAAATGTCTCTAGTTTCAGTTTTTGTCAAGTAGATTAAATGTGTAAAAAAAGCAATAATAGTCAAAATCAGAATACTGTAAGTTCAGAGTGTCACAGTTCTGTCTTCAGGACACAGGAGAATCTGAAAGATTTTAACTGTTTGTGTTATTGTTAGTTTTTGTATGTGCGTACAACTGTTTTAATCTGTGACGTTTTAACTGCATCCCCGGTTGCGTTTAAGGTTCTGAGAGTACCTTTGGCTGCTTCCTTGTATTTTCCCATGTGGTCGCCACAGCGGATTCTTCTGCATTGGTAATTTGGCAGATGTTGTACGACAGATGTCCTTCCTGACGCCACCCTCCGTGGTGAGAGGGGCTCGTGTCCCTACCTGGAATCGAAGCAGGGACCTCGAACCAGAATGTAAACATAGATTTTACACATAGTGTAAATCTATGTTTACATTCTGTTTTAAATTCTGATAATGTCCGTAAGTACAAATAAGGCCCTTGTTTTAGCTCAATATCTTAATCCTTACAGAACAATCAAATTTGTATAAAACCGTTGGCAGGAAACGGAAGCAAATTTCAGGAGTAACATTACGTCTAAGAATCTGTATTTATAACTGATGCTCAAAGAGTTTTGACACTATGGAAAAAAAACTTTAGATACTGATACTATATTTGGTCTGAGGGATCTTCCAGGGTTGGTGATGCTATTATTTGGAGAATTGATTGGTCAGTAGGTGGTGATTTCATAGTAGCTGATCTCTAATCTTGAACTGTTTCAGAGGCTTTTAGGTCTCCATCATATGTACATCACCATGGTGATGTACGCCTGTTAGAAGTGAGGCACCTTTATAGTACTGAAAACCCAGAGTTACCCTGAAATTACATAAATAAACTCAAATCCTGCTTTTTACTTAAGACCCCTAGACTGAAATGAAACTTTAAAACAAAAATGTATTACTTTATCTGTTTGTCCATCCATCCATCCATCCATCTGCTTTTCTGGGTCTGGATTAATGTGGTGGCAGTCTAAACAGAAATATTCAGATCCGCCAAGCCTCCAGAGGGGTTCCCAAACCACCCAAGAGATGCAATCTCTCCAGCATCCCAGGCCAGGGTCTGTCCCAGGCCTCCTCCCAATAAGACCTACCTACCAGATGCCCAGATTGCCTCAACTGGCTCCTTTCAGTGTTTGGGATTAGCAGTTCTACTCTGAGCCACTCTCCCTATCTGTATGGCTGAGCCCAGACCTCCTACTGTGAAAGGCCATTTTCACTTCTTGACTCATGATCTAATTGTCATGGTCATAAGAACTCAACTGTGTTGAAGCTCAGCTCCCTCTTCACCACAACAAACGGCTACAACACCTGCTTTACTACCCACACTCTGTGTGTGTGTGTGAAAAAACTCAGTACAAGTAAAACAATTTATTTTAACCAGAACTAATCCAAAACATACATTAAACATAAAAAATTAAACTTTACATACTGGAATAACAGGAGAGCCTTAAACAGAAACTCAAACTCTACTAAGAGCACAAAACAGGAAACATGGATTAGAAACTATGACAAACAAACACAATGTCCGTCTTTAATTTTAGTCGTACTGCTTTTGCACAGAGCTAACCTTCATCAAAACAGGAATATGCCAGAAAATGAAAAATTTTAAAAGGTAGAATACGAGTGATGAAAAAAGCGATACTGATGGGGAAGAGCAGAAAACACCTCAGAGGGTGATGAGAAACAATATACACAATTTCCTTTGAACTGAGTACTTGTTGTTAGAAAAAATTTTCATTTTTCTTGATCCACTGAAGGCAGTTGTGAGACAGTTTGTTAGAAATGATGGTCATAATTCCAAGACACTGTAACACAACCAATTAATATTTAAAATATATCCTCACATAGTTATTTATTTATTGATGCCTGGACATTAAACAGCTCCCAGGCTATACAGGTTGCAGTGATGGAAGGATTAAATCTCACCCCAGCTTGCTTCCGTGTAGTGGATCAAATGGAATAGGTTCATTAGAGATAGACGAGGTGGATTTCTTCCACTGCAGCCATTCACCAGCCATTAGTTCTGTCTCACAGATTCACAGAGAATTTTTTGGGATCTGGAAGACAGAGGAAACAGCCTGCCATGTGTCTTTGACGATGAATCAGAGAATTCCATGAAGCCAACCAAGCTGTGACCTTGAGGCTGCAGGGTGATTTCATTACAAGGGGGTCCTGACACAATAGAGACAAAGTTTCTGATGAGTATAGTGAACTACTTGTTAAATGGAAAGTGTAATAAAGCATGATGATTTTATTGTGTTGGCACTTAGTGAAGACATGTACAGCAAACACACAGATGCGCCAGGGTTCAGAAAGAATCTCTGATAACTGATAAGATCCCCAGCTGAATAAACACAACAGGCTTGCCAGTTCGTTCTTTAGAAAGACTTCCACTTTTCATGCTTACTGCAGTTTGGTCTGATTAAAGCACCTATCTAAGACATTTAAATGTTGCTGGCTTCATCTTTTTGTTAAAGTAATGGCTCCCTGACCTTCATTTATAGATTTCTTATATGCCAGTGCTTCTTATATGAACTGAAAAATAAGACAGGCTAGCATATTTTAGCATTCTGTAGCTCTTCATATTATGGTTCTATACAGGCTAGGCCATGTTTGGTAATATCACTGCTGGAGAACAGTGAGTTTGAAAATAAATCCATGAAAGAAGAACTGTTTTTCTTCTGGAGTTAAGATAGCTGAAGACTTTTTCTGTAGTTATGAAGGTAAACGTTGGATTTGTACTCGGCACAGTTTTCACCTACCAAAAATTCAGCTATATTCCAAAAATCTACAAATTATGATGGAGACATCCTGGAAGTCGAATTTACAAGTGAATGCCGACAAAAATAACAGGAAACTGATTAGCAACATGAGTATGTCCACCACAAACATATACATGTCCGTAAACCATTATGATACAGAGAAAAAAGTCAATTTTTCCAATCAAAGTATTTTTACATTTTCTTCAATATTCAAACTATCCTGTGATTGTTTTCAGGACATTCATGGTACACAGGTGGATATACATTTTGACCCCCAATATTAATAACTGAATTCATGTAAACATTATGCACAGACATCCTGTTAAGGTGTAAGCATGAAACTGACTATGCAAATTGGCTTTTCAGATCCACATTTATATTGAAGGGGAAGTGTCACCAGGGGCAGTGTCCAAACATTTGTGGAACAACTGGTAATGTCGACCTTTTTGTGCTGTTGTTGCTCCTTTAGCAAGCCCTGGCAATGGAGAACTCAGAGGTCATAAAAAACAATGAACTTGTTATGGTGAAATGAAATGTGATGAGTGCATAATGATCTTCCACTACAGCCATTATCTGTGTTTTTTTGCTCAGTTTTTTTACAGTTTGATGTTTTTTCATGCTTCATATGGTTATGTTCCCTTTAGTGTTGAAGACTACTGTTTAACCAATTAGGTTTTGACCTACATATTACAACATCGCTGTCACAATGTGATGTTGGTTTTTTGAAAGTCTGCATTAAAGTCAATCTATGTACCCTCTGAGTTGAACAAATTCCCATAATCCTTGTCTCTACAGAGAGAAAATGCTATGCAAATAGTCACCAATGCGGGTCCATGAATCCTTGTAAAAATCTGTTCATATGAAAAGAGGACTTGTAGCTTTTAGTGTAACAGGAAACAATTTTTTGTTTTTTTTTTACAAGAATCAAGCTGTTAGTAGGAAGGGACCGGGTTTCTATTTGTTTACAACATACGACAAAACTGGAGAGTTTTCTCACCATTTGATCCTGTAAAAGATCAGATCATTATGAGACAGAATATTCAGTGTGTTTGTACAGCCTGACAGAGTTTTAACAATGAAAAATGTTACCGTTTACTGACTGTTAGGACTTTTGCTGAATTGTTAACATGAGTTTTGCAAAACAGAATAGTTTATTTAAAGAGTTCCAGTCAGTTAGCAGCCCCAGTAAAGGTTAATAATAATCTTCTTATGACCACTGAAAATGGACTCATTTCTGTACTTGTCTTGCTGTACATCAGTGCAGCATTCAATAAGACTGGGCACACCAGTTTACTACAGGCTAGAATACCCTGTTGGTATTAAAGGGGATGTGTTACACTGGTTTAAATCTTATTTATCTGACAGATTCCAATTTGTGCATGTAAACGAAGAGTTTTCTTCACAGCCCCTCCCTGAGGTCTCTTCCTGTTAAAAGGGAGTTCTTCCTCCCTACTGTCTCCAAATGCTGCTTGTGGATTGTCTGACTTTTGGGGTTTTCTATCTAATATTGAAGAGTATTTATCCTACACTCTAAAGTGCCTTGAGGCAACATAAATGAAACTAAATTGAATTGAATAATAGCATGCTACAGGACCACTGTAGGTGAAATAAATTTAATAGAAAAGATATAAACAAAAAAAAAGAGATGGGGAATGGTTTATCTGCTCAGAGAATTACTTCACTTTATTTTAATCTCAAGATAAATCTAAACATACCATATACCCCAGCTTTGTATTGTGCTTTCCTGTTTAAATACTGTTCAATCTCTTTTAGAAATACAGAAATACTTTTCTTGCCCAGAATCACCAAATTATCAGAAGCATCGAGGTGATAAAGAGACATTAAGATGAATTGGGCCTGTTAAGAAGACAAAAACACACTGAATTAGATGAAGTCATTTTGTTACATCAGGAACTACAATGCAGTGGACGGATGCAAAGATCGCTGGTATTTTCATCCACACCGTTGCACCTTCTTATTAGTGTGTGCAAGAGCTGTGAGGAGGTTAATCCAACTTTTCAAATTAAAGCAGTGTGGTGCCTTCATGTGATTTCAGTGTTTTGTTTTTTTTTTTAGAGTGGAGCCTATTTTAAGCCCATTCAAGACCATCTCAGTATTTTTTTGTGTTTAGTTTTGCAGTTCACTTACTTTCCTGTTTATTATTGGTATGTTCAGTTTGCTCTGTATCATTAACATCTGTCTGTGGCTCAGAGATCTTCTGCTAGGCTGCTGTTGTGTCATTGCTTAATGTCTGTGTCCCTTTCTGTTTCCTCGTTCTCTAAGCATTAGACACATCTGGTTTGAATGGTATAAATGATGGTCCCTCATAGAAGACCTTTTATTATACATTAGTTTGAGGAATTATTGACTCAGCATCTCCAATCTTTAATGAAAAACTTTTCTTTTAATGTAAAAGTTTCAGCTTGACTTAATATCATTAGTCTAATTTCGATTAGCTTAATAGACTTCGCTTTTTCTTCACATTTGCAAAATAAATATCAGTATCTTCTGAACATCTGGATTTCTTGTAGAAACCATTTATGCTTGTATCCCGCCTGTCCTCTCAGCAGTCCCATCTTCCATATGGTTCATTTCTTGGCCATCATCACTCTTGTAGAGTATTACATATTGGCTTCTTAAAGGCAACATAACTATGTAATGAGGAAGATGTTTTACTTGGCAAATTTCTTTAAAGATCACATTATTTTGTGAAATTCTGTAAAAAGGGACTGGATGCTAAGCAAGACCAAACCCAAACTTTAACTTTAGTCACTGGTGACCTGGCAGATGTTAAGAGGTTAACCTACACACAAAAAAAGGCTGTTTACTTTAACTGGGTATTTGCCTTGATTTGTTGCAAGCCAGAGACTGCTGTGTCTCGGCTGTACAAAGTAGAAAATGTAGACCTCATTTTTGGTAAGATTAAGTAATATCATGTCCAATTAAATTAGCCTTTTTTTAATTTTAGTTTGTGTGATTGCAACATTGGCCCAACAGTTAAGCAGCCCACCAGAATGCTCGTGAATCCTGTTAGCTTTTCCACCACATGTTCCACCACTTTGGTTTAGTTGGAAATGTTTCAACAACTGTTGGATGAGATTGTCATTGCTGCCAATTATTGCCCATCTGAGTAATCTTTTTTACCAGCAAATTACATATTTCTTTTATGTAGGACACTGTCTCCACACCTACAAAATAACTGAACTGTCAGAAAATGTGGTTCATTCGTATTTCATATACCCCCCAGGACAAACTTTATTAATCCTTTGTACATTTGAGTACATTCACAATAAAAAACTTGCAAGACAAATTACATTTCCTACAGTTTCATTAGTCATTTTGTCTTTACTGCTTATTATCACAAGCTAACACTTTAAAACATGCAATCTCATTTTAATTGCACAAGCACATCAGTGCACCTGCTATTTTGTTTCTTGTGAGGGCAGTGACATAGTGCAAAGTGCAAAAAAGGCCGAGGTGAAGCGGAGCACAGGGGGTGGAGTGAATAACAAATTGCTTACATACTACACACTTGCCTCCAAAACAGCTGTGCAAGTGACAGTGACGCACGACAACAATGGTCAGTGGTGGCAGTGACACACGTGACATTCCATCACTGCTATAGACATTCATCTTGTTTCCAGACAAAAGAACAATTTTACAGACTGATCTGAATCTTCCTGCCCAGTTAAAACTAGATGATTTACATGGTTACATAATCAGGATTGTGCTTTTATTAAAAACTTTTATACATAATGACCATTTCTTTGTTAGAGAATTGAGAGCCACGTGCTAAAAATCTCTTAAAGTATAAATGTGTCCCTGCTGCAGCCTTTATGCTATATGTAAGCATCCAGTTCACATGGTAATGTGATGCAAATGTTAGGAGGTCTGATGTAGTAAGATTTACACTGTGCCTTTCCTGCAAAAGTCATTCAGACATGAGACCCACAGGTAAAATTGCCTGCACATTTCCATAATAAAGCGTTAATAAAGGACCGACTTGGATTTGCCAGCTTAACATCTCAGTTGTTGTGCAAATACACACATCCTGCAGCTCACATGCAAACACATTCCGATTGAATGTACTTACAGTGTGGGCCTGAGAGCTGCTCTAGATGAATGATGCAGCTGTGAGGAGATTTGTTTAAAAAGGCAGGCATCCCATACACTGTGTTATCAGTGCGCCGTGCTGGGCTCCCACACCATCTGAATTATCTTTTTTCTGACATTATAATTCAGTGCACAGATGACAGTGCTGCTTTCCCCCTGCAGAAAATAGAATTTTTGTACATTTGGTTTGCTCGTCTTTTGTTTTCTCATTATCTGTAAAGTATGTGGCGTACCTCTCCACCCATTTCTTACCCTCTACCATTTCACAGAGGAAAGAAGAAAATGAAAGTCTCAGTACCTATCTTTAGATGAGAGTTCCCAGGTTCAATTTCCTCCTTCCTATTTTTACAAATATTTCATGTACTAAATAGGTCTTGGCCGTAATTCACTGAAAAATAAACCCAGAACAAAGTGATAAATGTGCTTACAGAAATTCTATGGATGATAAAAGGAGGGGACTTCCTTTAAAAGAAAGTACAGGGAACTGGCTTCTCCCACTTTTTTTTTTTCTCCACGTGCATTCTTTTCCTCCAGAAAGATTCACAGCACACATATACAAGTGAAACATGTATTTTCTTGTAACTCATCAATTAAAAAAAACAAAAAAACAAAAAGAAAAACCCCTCATTTCTTTGTAATGGGCGGTGATTTTTCTTTAAAGCTAATGCTAAATTTATGATCCAGCATAAAGCAGACTGAATCAGGGTGTGTGTAAAGCACCAGAGGTCACTCATAGCAACAAACCTGCACAGATTTATCACTCCCAGTTTGATGTCACTGTGGTGGCTGCAGACTGCACTTTCACTGTTCAAGTTCAGGCTCAGCGATCTCACGAGCCTTGTTTACAGCAACAGTAAAGACAATTTTCAGTAAAAACGTTCTTTACCCACAGTGATATCTGTTCAGTCCGAAACAGCAGACAGACACAATTAAAGGCTAGCTGGGAACCCAGAGAGAATTTAGTGGTTTAAGAGGACAGAAAAACCTCTCATGTGAGTCTGGCTGCTGCTGCCCTTTTACATCTTTACCATAAAGAGATTTTAAAAAAGAGAGAAAAAAATGACTGTACATTTATAAAGTTAGTATGCGGCTTGGTGTAAATGTAATGTGCTCGTTGAATCATGAAATATTAAGATTAAGACGTCTCTGTCAGGTCCTTCACTGTGGTTTAGCATGTCTATGATTGAGGTTTTTCATATGACGAAAACTAGAAATAGCTTTAATGAATGTCAGCTGAACTAAATGGTTGCTTGCTTCACAAATAATCATGGCCTGCTGACATTTCAATTCTGTGATGAATTTGATAGGACAGCTTATTTACAGCTTCTGTAAACACTGGATTGTTGGCCAATCCTGAACACTGTCAGCTTAACTTCATTAGTCCTATTAACACACAGAGAAGATTGACTGTATCTCCATGCCAGAGGAAGTTTTGAAAAATTAAGCAAATAACGGCCTTATGACAGTGAGTTTGTCACACTGAGTTCACTGAAGCTATTCTAAAATTCTTTTCTACATACATTTTAGTACAAGCAGTCAGTCTATTCTCTGGGTGGGCCAAGCTCAGCAACCCTGAAGAAAAAGAATAGTATTTTAATAACCAGCTGAAACTGGGGTCTGTATAGGTTCCTCCAGAATGGACAGAGTTAAATTAAAAATATGCTGGTCAAACTGTTTGCAGAACAGTGCAGGGAATGTGAGGTGGAAAAAAGCAGAAAGGTAAGGAGGATGGATTCAGGGAGGAAAGATGGGGCATGTAGAGCCAATACTCCTGTGACCCGAGGAACCTCTTTTCACAGCGTTAACGATCCTCTAACGATCCCATTACTGCTGGGAGACTTTACAGACAGGTCTTCATCGGCGCCATCAGGAAATGTATGCCTTAATTAATCGTAATCATTGACAGTGAAGGAAGATTGTGTTTGTGTACATGTGCATTCAGTGGTTTAAGTTTCCTCCCTTGCTAAATCGATGAGCCTATTGAGACTGCTCCATATTTCATCAGAGCTTTGACTGATCCCTTAAACGGACTAGGATTACATCACAATGAGTAGGTCAGGGGGCATCATGCTGGTGCATGGGAGAAAATCGCCTCAGGGGAATATGCCCCTGACCCCTCAACGCTCCCGTTTTCCCCTTTGCTTGAGATGATATCACGCAGTTGTCTGAACACAGAAAATCAATAAGCCCCAGCTAAGTTCAAAACCAGAGCTACTCATTAAAAAGAGAGGGAGAAAACATGAGTTTGGCCCAACAAGGATGAGCTAAGCTGTAGGGATTGTTATCATTGTTAAGCAAATAGATCCAAAGAAGAGGACACAGAAAAGAGAGAAATGATAAGATTTGCTCCCTGTACTATTAGCAAACTGTATTTTCTTGCAGACCGATGCAGGAGCCGCCTCTTTGGATTGATTGAATGCCTAACTCAGCACGCAGGCAATTAGCTAACTGTACATATGGAAGAGGATGAATTGTTAAGCAAAATAAAGCTGTGTTGTCTGCATGTCCTAAAACGCTTCTTCCCTCAGTTTTTTCCTTCTTTTTTAAAACTAGGTCAGGTCATCGTTATTAGATTGATATTAATCTAGTTTCTCATTTCTCAATAAATTTTTTCCATTTTAATGCTGTGCTTTATCTAATTTATTTTGTCATATAAATGTGTGTGACATCCCTGGATGCTTGTATGGGTCACAGTTTTGTGGCAGCACAGATGAGTTTTTTTTTTTTTTGTACTGTTTGCCCGAGACTCTACAGTAGATCTTTATAGTGAATTGCAGTGTGCTGTACTTTCTGCCTTTCAAGAATCTGCTCCCTCCCATTGTGGCTTGCTCATTGACATTTCCAGATGTGAGCAGTTCACAAAGGCTGTGACTGAGGAGAGAGGCTGACATTTTGTGTCTCTGCAAGTGCTTGACAATGGCTGAGAAGCACTGACATTTGTGAAAGAGCCGAGCAGAGCATTCCTAAGATTTTCTATTATGAGAAAGAGAGGAAAATTACACATTACACACTTATATCTTTTGCAGTAATCTGCGCTCATAGGATGTCGGAAGAAAATGACGCAGGAAAAGACGAGTGGTAGGGAAAGAGAAAAAAACAAAATGCATGAAGAAGGTAACAGAAAGAGGAGAGTGAGTTGAATAAAGGAAAGATGACAGAATAAACACAACAACCTAGTTGCAATTCTCAAGTGGTTCACCACGTGGAAGCGTCTTCAGTCTTTTCCTTCTAAATCTCCCTCAACTGCTACAGACAGCTCCCTGAAGTATAGAAAGCCTTCTGCTGTTGATCTTGTATGAAAAAGGTACAAACTGTTCAGTACAAACAGACCATTGAATAATAATGGCACCGCTTAGGGAAACAAATTCACAAGTGTCTCTGCAAGATTTGCACAGGCTCACAAAGCTAGAATTCAGACTGAAAAAAAAAAAAAAAAAACTGGATTATTATTCACATTAAAA
>VUQH01040935.1:26896-43535 GCA_015106775.1 Etroplus canarensis
TTTTTATCGCCTCCATCTGGCCTCTTTCAGCCCACTTGCACCCCGCCCCTACCCCCTCCCTCACTCCCCCAACTTCCCTTCCCAACCATGTCTACGGCAGCAGAGCCTCAGCTGTGATAAAGATGGAACATGGTCTCGGAGCTCGTCATGCTACGCTTCCCGTTCTGCAGCACTGATATTCTGACACTGATCGCCATCAAACTGTCAACAACAGACTGGGACTGAGGTGCAGAGGGGGGGTGGAAGTGCTAGGGGAAGCTAGCATAGTTTTCCTCATTAATAATTTCCACTCAACAGGAACGATGAGCAGAAGCAGGATTTACTATTAATTTATGTTCTTTTTTTGTGGAAAGAAAATTGAGATGGATGATGTCTGGTGGTTGTGGGGGCCTGCCAGCGAGAAAGTAGGATAGGCCAGCCTTGCAGGGCTTTGAGTAAAGTCAAAACCCAGTGAGTCAAGATTAGATAGGGGCCTTTATTCACTTCACAGGAGTACAAAAGTTATCTTTACCTTTAACACTGCCAAGGCAGTAAGTCAGCCATAGTAAACACAAGGTGTTCATCTGTCCTTTGCTGTCTCTTTGAATTCAGCAGGAGATTTGTTTGCAATTTACTGTGACATCCTAAGTATTGATCGGGATGCCAGCAGTTATTCAATTTGAGGAACTGTAGCATTCATGTGGGACTAATTTCTTATCTTTTCTAGTCAGATTTGCCAAGCAGTGGAAATTCACCATTGCTTTTGTGATAAGATCTAGTTGAATGAGGAAGGCTATGATATATCTATCCTAGTGCAGTGTAAATCATTCTGAAGTCTGCTTAGCCTCAGAGTTTGTCGCCCTGTTAGCTCAACATGGCCTTTACCCTCAAATAGGTGGAGCAAAAGTGCAACAGAAAATAGAATTCTTTCGCAAACACAAATCTACACCATATTAATCAAAAGAAGCCTTTTAATGACACAGTCAGTTTAAAAAATGTGACCAGTTTAAAAAAAAATTAAACCAGTGACCACAATTAGGTAAAGGTCTTGGTAAATATAATCCACAAGTTTAATAACCCTGTTGTTCAGTATGAAGGATATTAATGCCAGTACTGCGTTGGTAGCACATTGGTAGCACACAGAGAATCATGGACAGGCTATCTACATGTTATAGCTGTTTACTGTCACCAGGGGGCAGTGTCACAAATAACTGATCTGTGGGCTATTCTTGTTTGCTCTTCTTGGTCCTTCAGCTGTGGCAAAGATCAGAGTTATAAAATGATCTGAAAAGAAACGGAGTTAAGTATCCACTGCAGTCGCTCTGTGCTTTTTTTTCTTTTTTTAAGAAAAAGATCTTTGATGTTTTTCCGGGCTTCACCCTCGACTTGCCATTGCTCCCTTCATGTCCCAGGCTACTTTTCAACCAATCAGCATTCATTCTACTTGTTGCATCATTCACATTGAGCTACGCAGAGATGGCCTTTTGGAGGACGTCACGTCTGCACATATGTGTTGGTTGCATTCTGCTCTCTGTTTAGGCAAATGCCAATGCAGACAGACACGTATGCAGGAGTGGAAACACCATATGACTCTAGTCTCACCAGCAGGCCAAATGTACTTATGTAAAAGGTTAAAGTTGATGAATCAGCAATTAAATCTGATAGGCAAACTAATGCATAATATAGGGAATTAGTTTTTCATGTCCTTCAGTCTGCTGTTGCTTTCAGCTGAAGACATGAAGATAATTCCTCAGTGAAAAGAACATAATGACATTCCATGGCCTCTACACCTCCCCTGTTTCATTCTCGTACCCGTCATCCGTTCATAGTGAAGTTGCGGTGGTGGTCTAGCTAGCCACTGAAGAATGCATGAATGGGGTGACTTTTTTGAGTATGAGGTAATTTCAAATGCAACTTTTCAAACAGCTCAACAAATGCCACCAAGTACAAACTGTTTCTGTGCAGTTTGTCACACAATCTGATTTCTAGCTAATCTAGGAATGTGTGCATGAATGGTTGTTTGTCTCTCTGAATTTGCTCTGCGACAGACTGGCAAGCGGAAGAAGATGAATGAATGAATGAATGAATGAATGAATGAATTTCCTTTGGAGAGTAAAAAAATGTTAATGTGTGACAATCTCAGTGATGGAAAAAGATGTAAGAAGGAAAGGAGAAGACAGGAAGCTGAGAGATTATTTTAAAAGCTAAGGGTTGCTCAACAGCCTGAAATGTTAGAATATAATAAGTCCTAAAATTCATTTTTTTAAAGGCAGATACTGGGTCTGTACATAATGTCCTGCTAAAGTTATATTTCTTCATATTGTTAAACATTTTGCAAAACAAAAAAAAGGAAGTGCAATTTTCTGCCATCCAAAGGTCCCACAAAAAAACTTATTTTGCAATACTGCAGTAAAGTTTACAGTATTGCACAATGTTGGTCTGGCACAGTGGCACTGTGATGTTCATGCATGCTGACAGCAATTAAAATTTAACTTGATGCTTAGATTCATTCACTAAATTTTACCTTTTGCACTACCTTTCTACTGTTTACAGGTTAGAAATCAGCAATGATGACTCATGTGGCATCTGCTTATTAAATTCTGTAGGCTGAATCCACAAGGAGCAGTGAATCGCAGAGCAGCAGCACAGGTTAGCTGATCACAGCATGTAAACAAAGAAAATACGTTATTAGAGCTTATAAAAGAAATTATTGTGTCTTGAGGCTCTCCTACATCCTAAATTCTAGTTTAAATCCTGCTTACATTCGTATGTACCAAACAAGTTCCAGAGAGACTGAAAAAAGAACTTAGACTATGGTGACAAAAATATTTTTGAACATGTTTTGATGGATTAATGTTAAAAGGACGAATTGTACTAAATATTGTGGTCCCTTAACTCTTTGTCCCATACTTTGTCCAGTTTTTATAGAGTGAACATGTATAAAATCAAAACAAAAAAAATCCCATCAGCCTCAACTGTTTGCATGTGAATCAGTTATTTTATACTTTATAGTGTTCTGGATTTTTGGGACCCAGTTGAAATAGCAATTCTAGTATTGATGTACTGGACAGTATACACACATAGTACACCTATAGATATAATATTTGTTGATGTACCATACAGTTCGAGCAATGCATTTCTTAAATCAATCTGTAACACAGCTGAACAGGAGAATTGTTCAGCTGTGTTACAGATTGATAAGTCTTTGTTACAGAATTGTTGTGTGTAAGCCACAAAAACCACTCTGTAAACCACCACAGCAAATTTCTATTCAAATTATTATGATTGAGTGCTGACATCCAGCTTTAATTCTGTGCATTTAACAAAAGTATTGTGCTGAGTGTTCACCCATGCTGTGTTTTGCTGCTTCAGCTGATTTGGCAGGTCTTTGCTGCATCCCCCTATACTTTCTGCTTTCAGTTTTGTCTTCAATAATCAAACCAAACCAAAACTAAAGGCAACAAGTGACCCTGTTGCATAGGCAGACATACATGCCCATGCCATAACATTGCCTGCACCATGTTTCACAGATAGTGTGGTATGCTTGGATCTTGAGGTGTATCTTTCCTTCTTTTATTTCATTTTGTCCACAGCTATGCAGGTTCTTTTAGATATTTTATGGTGAGGTCTAATTTGGCCGTCCTGTTCTTTAAGCAAACCACTGGTTTGCACCTTGCGGTGAACCCTCATCATTCATATTCAGATGACTATATCGGCCTGTCAATGCTATAGAGTTATGTGAGGTAGATGCCTAAGTTAAAAACATTTTTTGATGAAAAAATAAAGCCCTGTATGTCCAAGTATTAATAAAGACTAATAATGTAACAAATACTCTAAATGCTTGTCTATACATGTACATATATTTTCATAATGCTGCTTATAATGGACTGCTTCAGAGAACTGAGATTACACATTTTCTCCACATTGGCTCAGGCACATCATTGTATTTACAGATGCAGCCCTCTCTAAATTACAGTATAAAGGCCCTTTAAGACGTGTGCTCATTTCCATTTTTCTGATGGTGTCTTTATTTTGGCTTTATGCCCAGCTAAACACCCTAGTCACTTTTCTATATAAGTAAAGAAAAAATGGATAGCTTGTAAGTCATACCTAATAGTATTTAGATATCACTTTCAGTACAACACAAGTCTGAAATGCATACAGTCACAGTAACAAAAGTACAAGATTACAATTTAGTGACATCCATTCTCGCATGTCAAATATATCACAAGCACTGTGGCAAAATCCTTCACTGTCAAATGGTCGTCTCAGTGAAGCTGTGAGGACCATCACTGTAAATGTGGCCTATGTTTCAAAGACAGAATGTCATCACTGACAGATTGATGAAGATAGCAATGTGATATATCACAGATTTAAAAAGTCTTCAAATATGGCAAACAGCTTGATTATTGACAGACGCATATTTTACTTTAAATAACAATCTTATTTTTTGTAGCAAATTTAACCAAACAAATGAGACTTCTTTTTGTTGAACAAAAATGCTTCTGAAAGGGACGTACATATTTTAGCTAAAGCCAATGCCCCCTTATCAAGCTCTGACTCTCCTTTAGTCTTGTAATGATTACATTGAATTCAATGGAACTGCCAGTGTCATGATTAATCATTAATAACTTCTGGAAGGGCTGGGAAATAGATTTGATGCATGGCCTGAATAAGACATCACTCTATGCTTTAAAGGACATGTGTCTATACAGGAAGGACTAGGACTTAATGGATTAGTCTCAGCAGTGTCTACTGACTACTTGAGTCACCAGGGACTCTATGTTCTGTGGCTTAGGGCACTTGTCAATCATTGTCCTTCCTGGATATACAGTGTAGAATGCTGCAGACCTTTATTTGTTACAAATGCACATCTCTCAGCAGTACCACAGAATCTTGAGAGATATCATAGCTAAAAGACTACAACTGACATCCAATTTTAGAAGACTGGAACTTGCTTAATTTAAGCACAATATTTTCAGTCTGTCAGTAATAACAGAAAGCCATCCATCTCTATTTCTATTTTTAAAGTGAGAATGACATGTTTTGCTTAAGATCTGAAAAGATCTGCTTTGCTTTTAACACTATTTGCAGGATCACTGGAAACATGCATACATGGAAAAAAGAGGAAAACACACAGTATGTTGCATGCTGGAAATCATTCATACTGCATAGTGACACTTAACATATGCAGGTACAGTGATGCATCAGTCCACACAATTTATTTCCTTTGGACTTTATTGCAGTGAGTGTTGCAGGCAAATGACATACTGTATAATATCTGATACTCCATGGATACTTTTCCAGGAGGGTTGTGTTACAGTATGGCACAGTACTGTCCTCTGGATTGGAGCCTGTGTTTGCCTTTTATAGTATATGTAGGCCACCGGTTGAACACATCCCTGTTGAAATGTACCTTTGGCTGCTTCCTTTGTATTCTCCCCAGGGGGTCACCACAGCAAATTAAATCTGCATTGGTAATTTGGCAGAGGTTTTACGCCAGATGCCCTTCCTGACACAACACAACTGGAATCTCTGAGATTTTATTGAAAGTCAGTACAAAGTTATATTCTTTGAGTAGTTAAAAGTAGCTGTGAAATGAATTAAAAATTCTATTCCAAGCTAAATACTTTCTTGAAAGTGTGGTGAAAATTAGGAACAAAATACCTCATATGTTCTAATGAAGCCCAAGGAGTCATATCAATTAGAGGAAGGATAATCAGTGTTTTTTGGATAAAAATGTTATTTGTAAACAACCAAGCTTCATTTAGTAACAAAAGCAGTGTTTGAAGCATGTTTGTGTTTATTGCTAAATATTAGTTTTCTTCATGTCAAGTTACATGGGCTATCTCTGGGTTTCTGGACAGCTTTGAATGTTTTCTCCATTTGGCATGCATTGAAAAACATCTTGAAATGTTTTTAATGTCACTCATTTGCTCAGCTCAGAGGCTTATTGCCCAAGTACTCACTCTGACCAATCACGGGGACAGTGTTCTGATCTTTTATGTTTAATTTTCACAGAGTACACTGCCTGCTGGGCTTGTTATGTACAAACCCTTGGGATCTTGAAAGAAGGTTGTGATAGATACATTAAACTGATCTCTACTTAAATGCTCTTGGTAAAGCAGCATGACTTAAAAGGATTGGCGCGTGCCAATCATACACACACACACACACACACACACACACACACACACACACACACACAAGGTTAAACATCCAAAACGTGTTTTTTACAATGTAGGTTAGGTGGTGCTCTTTTCTTCATCTCCATAGCCATCTTGCATTTTGCTTATTGAATTTTGATTTTTAACAAGTATTACTCAGATTGGAAGAACATAGGTAAAGAGATTTATTACTGCTTCAGTCAATAGATAAGCACTGAACTCAGTTCTACTACCATCAGGCCAGAGGTGCAACAAGTGGCACATACTATGACTAACGGTGAGCTCAGCAATGGGTCAACCCGGCAAACAAATTCCATGAATAGTTCTTAAAGTGTAATATCTCTGCTGGGACTTAGTTTATTTGTATGGATTTTAAAGACTTATTGCAAACAATAACCTACCCACATACTGAGTTTGCTATGTGGGTCATAAGAAAACAAATACAGCACAACACCAATGGCATCCCAAAACACTATCTAACATTTGTGCACAAAAACATCTAGAACAATGTTTCTTCAGAATATGTAGTCACAACCGGGTAATAATTCCGTGACAAAAAAACGGTGGCCGCATGGATTCTTAAATTCACAAATGCAAGTCTTAAAGTAGGTAATTATTAACACAGCATTATTAACCTGGCAAACTGGAGAGGAAATGGCATTCTGCTAATTTAGACCACCTTCATCTGGCCAAGAGAAATAGTATCTCAATCTATAAAAAGCCCTCTTTAGAGCTAGGACATCTTACTATTTATCACAGAAATAGGAACAGCCACAATTTTCTTTTCAGTATTGTAGCCAGGTTAACAAAGAGTCAGACTTCTGTTGAGCTGTGTATTCCTTTAGCTCTCAGTAGTGACAACTTCATGAATTTCTTTACAATTTACAGTTTTATCTATTAGACAAAAATATTCATATTTCACCCACAGATGTGCCATTGAGTATCACAATTTCAGTAATTCCTGATATTTGTTTGGGATGTGGTTTTGGGAACAGGTTTGGTGACAAAATGCTGCCCTGGTGGAGTCCAACTCTCACTGGGAACAAGTTTGACTAATTGTTGGCAATACAAACCAAACTCTTACATTGGTCATATAGAAACCAGATTGCTCATAGCAATGAGATCCGATATCCTATGCTCCCAAAGCCCCGCCTTCAAGAAACCACAAAGGATGTGGTCGAATGCTTTCTCCAAGTCCACAAAACCCACAAGGTCTGTTTGGGCAAACTCCCACAAACCCTTGAGGATCCTTGAGAGAGTAAAGAGCTGAGGAGTATGATGCCTCTATAACTGCAAAACACCCTCTAATCCCCTTTCTTCAAGAGGGGAACCACCCAAATCGTTATGCCAAAGATACTGTCCCCAACTCCCACGTAATGTTGCAGAGACGTGTCATCTAGGACAGCCCTACAACAGACATCTGGGGCCCAGCCACCAATGAGGTTTTTAACAACTTTGGAAACCTCAGCCCCAGTGATGGGCAAGTCACCCACCTCATCTTCAGGCTCTACTTCTACTGTGGAGATCCTCAAAGTATTCCTGTCACCATCCGACAATATCCCCAGTTGAAGTCAGCAGCTCTCCATCCATGGCCCAGTCAGACTCAATGTCTCCAGTCTCCCCCAGAATGTGGTTGAAGTTCTTCCGGAGGTGGGAGTTGAAGACCTCTCTGAAAGGGTCCTCTGCAAGATTTTCCCAGCACATCCTCACTATATGTTTGAGTATACTGGGTGAGAATGGCATCCTCCCCTGCCATCGGATGCTACTCACCACCAATCCTGCTCTTGACCTCAGACTGGGGCAATGGTTCATCCTTCAGCAGGACAGTGACTCTAAGCATACAGCCAAGATAACAAAGGAGTGGCTTCAGGTCAATCTGTGAATGTCCTTGAGTGGCCCATCCAGAGCCTAGACTTGAAGCTGATTGAACATCACTGGAGAGATCTGAAAATGGCTGTGCACCGACTCTGCCCATCAAACCTGATGGAGCTTGAGAGGTTCTACAAAGAGGAATGGGCAAAACTGCCCAAAGATAGTCTTGATGCATGCTCAATCATCCATGTAAGTAACACCTCAAAAGTTGATTCTGTTCATCTGGACATAAAGTTTTCCGTGGGAGAAATGTTTCATCACTCATCCAAGTGACTTCTTCAGTTTCAACTGACTGCAGGACTCTCCAACCTTATAAATGCAAATTCTCATGACCATTGATCAAACAACCATGAGTACCGTGGTCGGTGGCCTTTGATCAGTGGCGCCTTGATCGGTGGTTGTTTGATCGATGGTCATGAGAATTTGCATTTATAAGGTTGGAGAGTCATGCAGTCAGTTGAAACTGAAGAAGTCACTTGGATGAGTGATGAAACGTTTCTCCCACGGAAAACTTTCTGTCCAGATGAACAGAATCAACTTCTGAGATGCCCAAAGATAGGTGTGCCAAGCTTGTGGCATCATATTCAAGAAGATTTGAGGCTGTAATTGCTGCCAAAGGTGCATCAAGTATTGAGGAAAGACTGAATACTTACATACATGCGATTTCTTGATTTTTCCATTTTTAATTAAAATAAAAGCACGGCGGGATGCTTTAGGGACTAATTCATTGGTTTTCATAACAATACATTTCTTCTATATTCTACGCTCTTGTCTAAGCTGAAGGCAGAGTAAGCTGCCTGAGCTTTCCCAGTTAACACACTCTGGAACAATAAAGTGCACTCGGAAACCGCAAAACCACTCAAGTCAGCCACACATTTAAACAAAGAAAAAAGTGTCCAAATCCTTTCCATTAAACACAAGGATAAGACGGAAGCTGCTGCCGATATGAACCTTGTCCCAGTCCAACTGTTCTTGTGAAGAAATCTCTTCCCCAACTAAAACACTATCCACAAATATACCTTGCTTTGTCAAATCTATTTTTTGTCACTGAACATCCAATTTCATTTTCTCCCTCTGATGTTCTTGCTTCAGCCTTTCCAAAGCTATGTGCTTAGTTCTCTCACTCTCCAAATGTAACAAAAGCAGCTCTGTTGCTCAAATGTCAATCCAGTAGTCCCTACAGGGACAGCTACTGGAACTGGCCCCAACACTGAACTAGGCTCCTTAGCCTAAACCTCTTTGATAACCAATCCTGATGCCAAGAAAGCCTTTATATTACCTTTATGGCTACAGTCACCAACATTAACCCCTTAGTGATCAGCTATTTTAAACAGCTGCTCTTTAGTGTAGTGTTCCTAGTGTTCTCTAGGAAACTACAGGTGGGAGAATCCACAAAAGCTAAGATCGAGGCCATAACACTTACACAAAAACCTGAGAGCAGGGACTAACACATAAGCAGATCCAAAAAGATGCTAATAATAGAGCCAAGAGAATGTACTGCAGTAGCCACTTACACAAGGCAAAACTAGCCCCACAGAGTTTTCCCACTGACCAAAACTAGCTAACATTTCATCCCTAGTTTTCATATGGCTTGTGATGGGTTTTTAAGCACTGTAAACCAGTATGATTACGAAGCAACCTGCAAGCAGGTGACCCCACAAGTTCCTATGGATATGCACCAAAACAACTGACACTAACCAGGATGCCACAACACTACTGAAAAGCAAAAAAATAAATAAATTAAAAAAAATTATGTGACCCAAATTGGAAAGGCAACCAAAGCCTAACTGGGAAAACTCCAAACAATGTGTCTCAAGGTGGCCACATTTATCTTACCTTAGCCCTCCAGCAAATAACCTAGTAAAAGGAGAACAAATGTTCTGCATACCTCTGAAAAATCTGATACATCCACCAAGAACAAGCTGACAGACCAAAAACACACCTGAACCTGATTCCTTAATTAGTACATAATCAAACAAATCAGTTCAAGACAAGCGCCCAGTTTCTCACAACCGAGCTCATAAGGCCACTACTAAAATAGAGTGGAAGCACAGATGCTTAACTTTAAGTATTTTATTAAATAAACTGAAATAGCTTAATAAACAACAATGACAGAACCATGTTCAACAAACTTAGGGAATAAACAATGCTCATAAAATTATTTTCCAAAAGGTATATCACAAAACAGCACTGTACAGCACCATGATTGAATTTGCCACACGCCATTAGCTACAAAATCCAGATGAGTGTTCAGCTCATTTAATAATGTTAGCTGATCTACTGTCCAATGAATTATATAACAGAAATGTATTGTGAATATTCCATATAACATGGATAAATGTGATGTTTAAAGAAACCTTCAGTACATTACCCTGTCCATGAACCTATTTCTTACTGAGTTATGTGATATACTGTAGATAACAGTGATGCACAACAATGTGATCTTTCCTCCAGTAAATTGCTAATTCTCTCTCTCTCTCTCTCTCTCTCTCTCTCTCCATATATATATATACATACATATATATATATATATATATATATATATATATATATATATATATATATATATATATTTGGAATAGAATTTTTTTTAGGATTTTGAATAAAAATCTCACTTCTAAACCCAGACTGACTCATTAAGTTGAGAACAAGGAAAATGGCCTCACAGGAAGATTTTTTTTCTTTTTGCTTCTATTATCATCTCATTTATTCTGGTTAATTTCCATATCTGTGTGTCCACAAAGACAATTGAACAACCCTCTCATTAGACTCCAAGTGTAGATCCTGTTCAGACTTACCTATCTAGACAGTCACCTCTCTAACACAAATTCACCTTCTGCAGCAGTTCACCTCAACATTTACAAGCAAGATTCCTTCCAGTGGAATCTTACAGATTCATAGTGGAAAATATGTGGCACGTGAGAATGCAGCCTTTCCAAGCGCTCAGCTTTCCAATTATAGTACATCCCGCTTAACTGATGCTTATTAATTCTTTCAAACTCATTATGGCATGCAAAATAGAGCTCTCCCGTGAGATGAATGCTAATGAAAGTAGAAACTTCTCAGCAGTTCAGCTGCTGTCAGAGATCTTTCAGTTTAGATGTTTGCTTTAAGCTTCAACAGAGACAAAATAAATCCTCGCTGATAATAAGCATTTCTAAAGGTTTCACTGGTGGAATCACTGTAAAGAAGCATTGATCAGAGTAAGCCTTTTCTCTGGTAATTGCATGTGACAGGAAGGACCTGCAGTACTTGTGCAGTGATGTGTATGGATTACGTCTAGACTTGAAGAGGGCCCTGCAGTCGAGTGCTTGTAGTTGGAGTAAATAAAGCATAGAGTCCGGGTTACCTCTGACTGACACTGAGCCAGCAGGGTCAGGCCATAGGGCTAACCCAAACAAAACACTTCAATCTCTCACCATTGCTCTCCACTACTCCCCAAGGGGTTGATTGATTGATTCACTGGCCAATCAGAGTTCATTGATCACAGAATCCACCCCCCTACCCCCAACTCTCTAGGCTTCCTCTTAGTCCATTCATCTGCTGCCTGTCAGAAGTATTCACTTGAGGGCTGTAGCTGTGAGGGCTTGCACTTTTAAAATAACCTCCCTGGCTTCCTGAAGAAGGTCTTTTACAGAGTTTCAAATGGAAAACATAACAGTTTTGAGTCCTCCCAGGATCTGATTGCTTTAGACATAGTAATGAGTCATTTGAAATGCGGTTTGGCTGTTGGAGTACTTACAAGGTTTGGGTGCCATAAAAAGGCTAAAATACAAAATTTTCTGTTTTTTTAATAACAAAATTCAAATACAATAATAATAAAAAAAAGTCATAGTGCTAGAAAATGAATTTAGCTAAACTGATTACTCCTTTGAAAATGTTTTCCATTATTTCCTAAATTAAATCAGTTTTGACTTTAATTGTACAACAATTTCAGGCTCGGCGGGACTATGGTGCAATAAACTGAGTGCTTATGTACTGGTTTCATCAGACCCTTAGAATTACTGATCAGGGGATGAGATCTTTGTTTCTTCCCCAAACCAATAAACATCACGTAGTTCACACCATGCGGCACTCAGAAAAGTGGTAGAAAGCACTCGTGAATGACAATCAATAGATCAACAAAAGAGCGGTGGGTCTTCCCAGGGGAACATCTTTGAGTTAACTCAAGTGGGAAAGTGTGTCAGTGTAAGTGTAGATATTCCAAAAATAGAGACAGCTCTCTTTACATTATGTATATATTGCCAGTATTATGATCTCTAACTCAATGTTCAATTATTGTTGGTATAACTGAGGAGGAATAGTACTAATGCATACATTTTTGTGTTATAGAGATGGTGCAGTTTTAAACTCTGGCCTATACCACTTGGTCTTTGACATTTAGCTGCCCCGCTTATTTAATAATCCTTGGCTGACTCATTGATATCAGTTGTATCTGTACGCAATTAGTGAACAAGCTCACCTAGATTGTCTTGGAAGTAGTGGCTAGATTCTGCCAAAAGAGGAACTATGCACCCTGGCAACCACAAAACAAACTTATTTGATTCACTTGGAGTTGGAGTTTTTACTTTCAGTTTTGTCTCTCTGCTCGCTTGTTGACTTTGGGCCACTCTTAAGCAACCGTTCAGAATTCTCATGAATTTTGCCCAGAGTTGATTCATGGGGACAGGGCAACATTATGAGTTCCATACAACAATTCTGGAGCGTGCTTATTTTTAATTATGCGCTAAGATTTCACTTCCTGGTTAAATAATGGGTTAAATGAAGTTTCTTTTATGACCATCAATAAGATTTTGGTTTTGCAAATTTGCTTTTCACACCTGTCAAATTGGGAGGGCTTTGAATCTTATCAAATCTTATTTTATCAATAGCCAGCCACTAATCATATGTCTCTGTGTTTGACAGGGGGGATATTTGAGTCCATTGAAAGTGGCCCATCAGGTGCTGAGGAACTAGCCTTTAAATTTGCTTTAAACACAATCAACAGGAACAGAACCCTACTGCCAAACACCACGCTCACCTACGACATTCAAAGGATAAACATCTATGACAGCTTTGAAGCCTCCAGGAAAGGTATTTGTGTGCTTAATATTAAAATCTATCTATCTATCTATCTATCTATCTATCTATCTATCTATCTATCTATCTATCTATCTATCTATCTATCTATCTATCTATCTATCTATCTGTCTGTCTGTCTGTCTATGTATCTATGTATCTATGTATCTATGTATCTATCTATCTATCTGTGTGTGTGTGTGTATACATGGTAGCTGTTTTGCATTGTAAATGTAGTCTCTGTTTCAGCCTCCTGAGCTGCAATGGCTTAGATAGTGACAATTATAATCAGGCAAGGGAGAAATGGCTGAGCACTTCAAATGTAAACAGAAAGAATTGATTGGTTCCAGGTAATGACTCAGCGACAGTAATTCAAAGACCTGTTTGGCCCCAAGAGACAGCCAATAAAGTACTATAATCTATCAGTTTTGTATGTGCATCAGGCTGACATTTCAAGTCTCTTATCAATTACGGGCCATTATATCCTGTCGCAGTGATTTACCCAACTCCCTTATATTAAATAAGGTAATTAGAGTGCACAGTCAAGCAAATACAAAGATGTGCAGTGGTTGGTATATCATGACATCAAGCTAAAATAGCCTCAGATGCACCTTTAGACCTTTAAATATTGTTATGGTATGTGTGCATGTAATAGATTTAGTAAAACTGCCAATAACTAAAACTGAGCTGTGTAAAAATGACCTATTCTTTGACCTTTCATAATTTAAAACAATATATGTGAAATATTGCATGTTCTATTATTAGAAAGTGATAAAGCCAGATGTAAAAATGGCTATTTGGACTCATAAATGCCAATGGCTACATTTTATGTCTGGCATGGACCAGGGGTCTACAGTGGAATACAGGTTATTATGAACATATTGCATCCTATTAGCAGGTGGCAAACTAAAGTAAATGTTTCCTCTCTCCAGCCTGTGACCAGCTTTCTCTTGGGGTGGCAGCAATTTTTGGTCCCTCTCACAGTTCCTCTGCTAATGCCGTCCAGTCTATTTGCAATGCCCTCGGCGTCCCACACATCCAGACCAAGTGGAAGCACCAGGTATCGGACAACAGAGATGTCTTCTACGTAAGCCTTTATCCAGACTTCTCCTCCCTCAGCCGGGCTATCCTGGACTTGGTGCACTTCTTTAAGTGGAAGACGGTCACTGTGGTTTATGATGACAGTACAGGTAAGACCACAAACACACCACTTTTACTGACAGTTCTTCTTCAGTTGTTTTAAATCAGCTATTAAGGAGTTATCAAGAGGGTATTTTGTATACATTTTATGTTATTTCTTTTGTCTTAATATTGGTTGAACCATAATGTTTAGCACACATATGTTTTGCATAGGAAAAAAATAAAACAACAGATCTGATGTTTCATCCTCAAATGGCTGTGCCAAATTTCATGTCAGTCCAGCTAGGACACCAGAAGGCTTTATTTTCACTGTGTATGTCAATACAAAATCTCACTTGTGTATTTTTTGTTGAAATATTTCATTTGGTCCAACATGGTGGACCAACAACCTGACAGTTAGATTGATTTGGGCTATTCCTAGGAAAAAAAATCCTCTTTTAAAAGCAAAATAGCTAATGAATGACATGTGCACACATTTATGATTTACACAAATTTCATATAACAAAAACATAACTAACACAGGTTTTGCAGCTCTTTATTATTACAGTTTATAGATCTTGAGGCAGCAGAAAACAGGCTTTCCTAGTTACTTGGTGAAGGAGGCCTTGTTCAAACCTTGCCTTAATTCCAGTCCAGGTCATCAGGTGACAAATATGCCAGCAGGATTGGTACATCTACCATATGCCAGAGGTCAGGGTGCGTGCCAGCCTCAAGACAGGCTGCCAGGCTTCCCAGAGCTACATCCAACAGACAGGCTGGGACTGGTTTGGCTTGGATCACAGCACTACAGTGTGTTCACTTTGTTTAGCAATTGGGACAGCTAAGGTTTGCTTCATGGAAACATATGATAATTGCATGTGGTAGATTACAAACAAGCAGTTGGCCTAATTATCAGGGAAATCTGAAAATAGCAATGTAAAATATTTTAAATCACAAACTCGTCCAATGCCTTAACATGTTTATTTCTGTTATTAATAATCAGGACTGGAGGCCAACAGTGGAAGAAGTTTGAAGTCAATCATAGACACAAGGTGGTGGAAAATCACTAAGCACTGTGTTTTACTTGATTTCAAAATTGGTAGCGGTAGCCATTCAGTGTATTTGCATTTTGGAATGCACTGCTAATGGTGTTTTTTCAGCTTTAGTGTTTGATAGATGTGCGATTTAAAACTGAGCCCAGGGGACCTGAGCTATTTAAACTCACTAGTCCTTACCAGAAGTAAGTGAATTTGTCACTAAATTCAAAAAGAAATTTTAAGCATTCCTAACTTTCAGATTACCCAAAAAATATATTTCTGTTTCATTGTGTTTCATATAGCATCACATTTATAGGTGCAATATTGTAAGAGAGGTATTATTACTTCTTCTGTGTGATCAAACCTTTGCTCTGGTTAAAGGTGGGTGGAGCTATGCTGGAATTACAAGAAGTTTTGAGAAAACTATTAAGAGTGACAAAAGTGTAATTCTCTCAAAAAAAAAACCCAAACAAAAAACAAACAAAAACAAAACTAATAGAAGTGTCAGAAAGATGTCACCCAGCCATACTGAGGACACACTAAAACACCTGAAGAAGAATTTGATTCAGGCATACTAATTCAACTGTCCTGTGTGAGTTAATGTGAGCAGATGTGTACTGTTGTGGAATGACAAATAAAATGCCTTAAGCACAAACAGCTTATAGTTTTAACATGTCACTGTATGGAATTCATGATGCTGTTTGTTCTCTAATGTTCTCTAACAAACCTCTGAGTTCTTCGGCTGGATTTATACTGAACTTTCGGTTACACACAGGTGGACTCGACTGTATGTACTGACAGGTATTAGGTGATTCAGTTACTGAAGGCAGTTGATTGTGCTGGATTTTATTTGGGAGTATCAGAGTGAAGGCATGAATACTTTCACGAGGCACTGTAAATAAGACTGTGGATGTTGACTGAATTCCATTTAGCATCTTTAGTTTAGTTTTATAGTCTTGCGGATATAATTATTGGTTCTCTGAAAAACTGTCATGAGCTAATGTGTAGAATGGAGCCATCATTTGCATTCACAGTAATACCTGTACTTAGACTTGTCAGGAAACATACAGTTTACAGTCAAATATGACTGAACTAAAAAATGGACTGATACTTATACTTATACAGCACTTTTCTGCTCTGACTGAGCACTCAGAGCACTTTTTACAACAAGCCTCATTCACCCATTCACACACACATTCACACAGCGCTTTATTCTATGCCTTTAAGCGCATTTTACTATCATACACATTCACTGTATCAGGGATGGAGAGAGGGAGTGGGAGTGTGTGGGTGTGTGTGGGTGTGTGTGCGTGTGTGTGCGTGTGTGTGCGTGTGTGGGTGGGTGTGTGAGAGAGAGAGAGACAGACAGAGTGAGAAAGAGTGGTTGTGAAAGTTTGTGTGTACTTC
>VUQH01040936.1:0-10930 GCA_015106775.1 Etroplus canarensis
ATCCGGCCACACCCCCTCCTCTCACCTGCTGCCAGTTTGCTGAGTCCTTCCAGCCCTATTTAGCCAGCGGAGGAGCAGGAGGCCGACGCTGGATTGTTGCGTTCTCTGAGTAAGCCATTTGGTCGCTCAAGCCCTTCTAGCCTCTCAGTCTAGTCGACGTCATTAGTCTTTGTAACCTGTCTCTGCTGCTGCTAGCCTTAGCCCACATCACCCTCCTCCCAGCTACTCTGTTTCTCCACTTCTCTGGACCCTGCTAACCTTTGCTCTCCTCCCATCAGGATACTCCCGGACCTTGGACCCTGTTACTCACCTGGACCCCCCACAGACTCACAGTGTTAGTTTGTCCCCAGCCCAGCCAGCCCTCCGGAGACCGCTCTGAGTTCAAGCTTTCAGTTTTGCCAAATCCTCTTGCTTTTGCCTACAATAAACCTTTTTAAACTGCTTCCAGCATTCCTGGTCTGTTCTGTTCGCGGGGGACCATGACAACTACTTTCTGTAATTCAGTGCAATCTCTCACAAAGCAATCTTAAACTAATCTGCTATTATTATTATTATTATTATTAACTGTAATCATTCTGTCCAAATATTCAGTCTTAGAGTCTTGCCTTTTCCTTCTCACAAGCTAATAATGGTTAACCTTCAACTTTCTAGTGTAGGGTGGGAAATCTTTTCTCTCAAACGTTATAAGCTATAAATGTCCTGAGATTAGGATTCTATACTAAATTATCGCAATGATATATCACAATAACTTTTGTCATGCAATGTATGGAATAATGATGATGCCGCTCACAGCTGTTTGTTTCAGGTTTGGGTGAGTCGGAATTTTTATAGCCAATACAAAATTGTACTCAGTGTTAATCCATCATGACTGGTAAGGACTAAAGTAATGCCATCACAAGAGAAGTACTCTCTGAACTGCTTTTAATAAAGCTACCCAAATGAATGTCATTTAGATGAAAAATACTGCAATCACTGATGACTGAAAGAATGAATGGAATAATAAGTCATACATGCATAAAGATTGAAATACATTACTTAACTAGTGTTACATGTTTTTCCACAATTGCTGTCAGGTTCACCAGTCGAGTTTATTTTCCAAAATGTTATGGTGTCTAATCTGTTATCCATCAACTATTGTAGTGTTTGTTTTTATACAGGTAAATCTATCAGGCAGCTCTATATTCACTAGATGAGAAAACTGAAACATCACTAATTACTGTATGAATAATCTGTGGATAATGTAAGGTTTTTTCTTCACGATGAAGCATTTCATGAGTTTAAAGATTTGTACTTGCAATGCTCTTTGATGTCACAATAGGAAACTTCACTGCAAATCTGTGAAGATCAAAGTTATTCATTTCAAGGAACCTTTCTTCATTTACATAAATTACATTTTGCTGGATTTAGCAATCTCCATTATCAGTAGTGTTTAACTTTATAGATAAATGAGATGAATGGCAGGATGGAACATGATTGGAAGCTGTACAGTATGATAGTTTTTAAATATGTTCTAGTGAGCCACCACTAAAAGATTCTTTGGAGAAAAAAATCTATGTTGTCCCTAAAATCTGTGTGCCTAAAGTAAATTCAAACAACCAAGTGAATTCAGAATTAATTATGCATGCCTCATAAGCTTTGGTCAGGAAAAAGTTTTTACTCTTAAGTTTTATTATTCACATCAGGTTTTCAAGTGTTTATGCTGGTGATCTTTCTGACTGAGGGTCAGCCTTGTCCCAGGTGGCTTCTGCTTTGTCACTGTGACTTCCTGACCTTAAACAACCTTCCTGTCAAATTATATTAAATTATACATACTTATTAAAAAATAAATAAATAAATAAATACATTGCATCACAGCTGAATAATTTACTGTGCTGACAACAGTGTAAAGAAAGAAGAATATTTATTGTTGTAAAGCACTAAATCTGTTCGATGTCAATAAGGGTCTGTAAAATCAAATGCTGTTGCATGTGCATGAGATACAATTTGTTTCCACATTTTGGTTAATTTGTGCCAATAACTGTATAAACAGACTGCAAGCATAAGAGACCAGTATTTCTTCTCAAAGCCTGAAGCACACTGTACTTGCTGGAAAGATATTCATACATTTGAACTTTCCAGATCAATAACTCATAAGGGAAACATCCTTTAAACACAACGCCTCTTTCCAACCGCAGGCAACAACCTAATTTTTATCAAGATGAGTCATCCCCCGAATTTGACAAATAAAATTTGTTGCTACAGTAAATGCTCACCAGGCTGTGAGACAAGTGTGCAGGAATTGTTAACAAAATGCAGCACTGAAACTATATAACTTCTCACTCACATAGTGTGATGTCACCAAAATCGCGTGGTGACTCCTGAAAGAAACAATTTTAGCATAATTTAATTTGAAAAATATTCATTACCATTTGCAGTGCAGTTGCCAGGGGTCTCCATTTAGTTATACTACATAACTTTTGTTCACAAATATTTTCCTAAAAATCATTGTAACGCTACCCTTTTACAACTACTGACTACTGGGAAGAGATCCTAAACCAAATTTTAACTCCTCATAAAAGAATCAGATGACTGAATGAAAGAAACACAGACTTCTGATAGACTCTAAATATAACTCATGAGAGAAAGATAGACCAACATTCTGATTTGTGGAAAGCAAATAGAACATCACTGTTCTCTGTGGTTTCACCACTAAAGAGTTAAGTAAGGTTAAAATGAATCAAAATATCATGGTCCCCTGTTCTTCCTGTGCTGACCTGCTTTCTATCTTTTTTTCCTCCTGTTGTTGCTTTATCTTTATCTCTTTGTCTACAGTGTATGTGGGTTTGAGTGTGGAAATTCACTGTGCGTTGGTTTCAGGAGTGGGCATGGCTTTGGGAGGAGTCCGACAGGAGGACCTGTCCTCTGTTGCCAATTATCAGCAATATATAACCCTGGTTCTCCTCTCCACTCATCACCAGATTGTTAACTACTTATTCTGGTAGCATAGCTCGGGCCAACTTATCCTTGCTACTTGAATTATTATAGTTTTGTATTTTCTAATTAGTTTTTATTTGTATTTCGTTTTGTGTTTTTGTTTTGAATTCAGTTTAGTTTCAGTTAGTTTCCAGAGTGGGTTTGCTCATTTCAGTTTAGTTTTTATTGTTTGAAAATGTTTTGTTTCAGTTTAGTTTACATTAGTTTCAGTGTTAGTTTTAGTTTTCTTAATTATTATAATATGGATGGTATTTGTCAAGGGAAGATTTAAGGTGATTAGATCAGAAATTACATTACAAACACAACACCTTCTGAAGGCAGATGAGTGACAATCATGTAGACACCCTGAATCTTGATAAGCAGATACACCAAAGCCTCATCAGACAGCTTGTCTGACCAAACTTAATCCAGCTGCCAAAGAATAGAACTAAGGACATTTCCTGTATATTTTAATTTGATTTCACTTATTTTCCCAAGCCCACAATGTTGTTTTAGTTAGTTTTGATTGTTAATTTTTGTTTCGGTTAATTAAAATTATTTTTCTCATGTGGTTTTAGTTTTTAGTTTAGTTTTAGTTAACTATAATAACCTTGCTTGCTACTTATTGCACCCTTGTACTTACCTGTTTGCCCTGCTGCTTTTTCTAGTTCTTTATGTGTGTGTCTGCCTGGATTCTCTCAGTATCAAGTGACCCACTGCCCCTCCCAGTCTGATTATCATTGGTATCCAGCTGTAGCATGCTCCTGCAAACCATACTTACCTAAATTCTGCAGTATATATTACCGACCTTAGTTATAATCTTACCCGCTGTGCATTCCTGATTGTTTTAAGCTGACTAAGCTGTTTATTAAATCCTTGGAAATGTATTTTGCATCTGTGTCCTGCAATTTGAGTTCTCTTAGTGTGAATCTTGAAAAAAGATTAAGCAGAACTAAAACTGTCAGGGGGTTCCTTTTGCTTGATGGGGTGTTACACATATTTTTAAAAAAAAAAACTGAGACCATTAGAAACAAATACATTTTACAAATTAGGTGTGACAGCGTACCCAACAGCAAACTAAAAATAAAATAAAATAAAATAACGTTATACTATATGACAGCAGTTTCACATATTTTTTTAAAAATGATGAAAAAGTTATAGCTCTATATTTATCTTACTAAGTTTGGAAAGGTGTATTTTAGTTTGGAAAATGCTATGTTTCTAAGTTTTTGTCTGGGAAGTTTAAATCTACGAATAATTTTCCTACTTCACATTATTAACATTGCCATACGTTACTAAACTGAGCACACTAGTTGCTATTGTATGCGCTCAAAGCAGTGAACATATGTGATTAAATGACAGACTGTGCAGCTTTACAGGTTTAACTTTGAAATAAATCATTCATGGTTTATATCAATGATTGATATAAACCATTCATGGAATTGTTCTTTAAAAGTAACTTCATTTTATTTTTAGTAATTAAAACTTTTGCATACAAATGTTTACAGTATGTGTGAAAGATTATTACCAGATGTCTGGAGAATTCAACAAATATGAGTGTGTTACTTAAGAAAAACAACTGACACATTTTGATTAAGTATTCTGATAACATTAAAAATGACAGCTCTTCTGCCCGGCAGTGCTGTCAAAGATGTGATTTAATGTTTTACATAGAGAATTTTTGTCTTTTTAAAAACTTTGTCCCACCAGCCACATATTAGTACAAAACCACAATATCCAAATGGCTGGAATTTTTGAAAGCAGAAAGCAATTCACTTGCCTCATATGTAGGCTTGACTATCTGGCAGGGGTTATTTTTTCAGATGGGAAACTGTAGAGGGCATCGAGTACTTAAACCACTAACGATGCCTGCTCTGCATGAGAATTTACAGACTCGTGTAGACTTACTAAATTTGCTGACTATTTAGCATCAGGAAGCAGTTTGACATTGTCTGCTGTACCTCATTTTGTTGATTATTTCCTCGATGTAGCTGTTACATAGACACTTCAGTTGCAGTGCAGTTTTGCCAGTCACCGTTTATTTTCATCCTCATTTTTGAGTGGAAGTTCTGCTGTTTACTCAGATTCAGTATGCTTGTGTCCTGGCAAACAGCTCAATACAAACAACAGGAGCAAATATGTGTAGCTGTATCTGACAGACTGTTTGGACAGCACAGTATAAATGTGGCTTTACACAGTCATAGTTGCAAAGCCATCAATTATGTTTGGAAATAGTGAGCAAGTAAGCAGAGACATACAGGAACATCACCTTTTGCAGAGTCACTGGCACTGATCACATCATGGTTGTACAGAGCGGTAAGCAGAAAAAGATTTAAAGACTGGACACATACGCAAAATAGCTTTTCTAAAGACAGAATGTGGAGGAGGCAGCCTCACAATGTAAATCAAATGTTCTATGTACAAAATGGAGTACTTTCTTGTAGTTTTGTTGGTTAGTTTTTTACCACTGAAAGAAAGCTGTCACATTTTCTTTAATTTGTGAAAAGTTTCTGAGCATTTCTCATTTTCATTCCCACACAATGTTTTGTTGCAGATTGACAAGATACAAAGATCAAGTATCTTAGATATCTTTGAGAGAGTGTTTTAGATGAATTAGATGAGCACCTGATTCCATAAAATTAAAATGACCACTAGAAATTCAAATTAAAATAACAGTAGGGAGAAGTCAGAAGGTTATAAAGGGAGCTATTCATCCACACAGCCAGACATGGTAGAAATACAACAGCACAAGTATTAAAATAGAAAAGGTCGCTCTGCAGAAATTGTACGCACTCTATCATCAGTTTAATGCACTGACTAGTTTATGGTCTTTTCTTCTTCTCCAAGCTTAGTAAGATAAGGAAGGATCCCTCCTAACTGCTGCAGATTGATTGTCCAGAGTAAGCAGAAATTTGATATATAACTTGTCTCCAGTGAAATACAGCAGGCGGCAGAGACAGGCTTGAAAGCGCCAGTCAAAGTGTTTCCAAAGGCTGATAAAATGCTGCGCCAATGATAAAACAAATGGGGAAATCTACAGCTACTAACTCAAGTCATATGTTGACCTAAGTAATTTCTTTACTTTTGTTGCATTTTTGCTGTATCAGTTGGTCCTAATCACAAATATTTCACATAAAAAATTCTTTTAACGGAACTCAGTGGCTTTACTTCTCTGTTTATGTATCAAAAATACTGACAGCAGAATGCTAAAATGCAAATATTGGAAATCTGGACAAGTTCATCTAGTCATGAAGTGAAGTATTTCAAACCGAAGAGAAATATTTATTTTTTGTTTCATGGTGGCATGATGAGGAACAAGAAAGAAAAAGAGATTAGAATTAATTACTGTGGATGTGTGTAGAAAGTGACATTGGTATCTCTGGACCTGTGCATATACATTGGCTCAAAAGTTTAGTTTAAAAGTTCAGGCATTCTCATGAGAACATTTTGATGACCACACAGGTGGCTGAAGCATACAGCATAGTGGTGACTGGTGAGTAGTAATTTCTCAGGGACACTGATTAAAACGCTCTAAAGAGTACAACTATTATCAGCTTCTGCCAGGTGCACTGAAACAGATTTGCAGAGATTTACACCTGCCAACAACAACACTGGTCACACATTTTCATTCGAATGTTTTCCCCTGTTTCAAAACTCTTCTTAAAACCTTAATCAGGTGTGCATGTGTGTATTTTTGTGCAAATGGAATAAAGTATTACACTGCCATAATTTATTTTATTTTTTTGCTTTAAAAATGAGCATTTCTGCTGTAAAGCAATGACACTACCAGCACATTAACATTTATAGCATTCAAACTACCATGGGTAAAGAGAAAGTGAGTTTTGTTTGTTGACAGAAAAAGTATTGTGCCCCCAGATTAATCTATAATTAAAAAAGGGACTTCGACAGTCACACTCCTACAAGGACATTTTGTGTTTTTAAAACAGTGAGGCAGTTATAACAAATACATGGACATGAGTGCTGATGTGGGATGGC
Source organism: Etroplus canarensis (assembly GCA_015106775.1). Lineage (NCBI taxonomy): Eukaryota > Metazoa > Chordata > Actinopteri > Cichliformes > Cichlidae > Etroplus > Etroplus canarensis. The sequence goes on from VUQH01040936.1 coordinate 6,949, forward strand.
ACAAGAAGCAGTGGCATTAAATCGCAATAGACTTTGGTCCCTCATGAAGCTTTGACTTTTTCCACACATGCACATGGGCAAATCTTTAATGGACCAACAGAAACATTATCAAGCACTTAATGGACTAAATTGTTTCTGTGTATCATCCCACAATCTCCCTTGATAGTTTATGGCTGTTCTGCAGTATATTAGTGTTCATGCTAGAAATAGAGGGTTAGGTGGCCCAGTTTAATTAGAGTCATGCTGTGGGGATTAATTAAGCAACTGTTTACTAGGGATCTCATACAGCTTCCAGTTTTAAAACTTAGTTTAAATGAGCAAAGTGAAATTAAGTTTGAAATTTAAACTACATGAAATGTAAAATTAGCATCTTTTTTGTTTAGTTCAGTATTTAATACTGTCTGTGGGACCATTTTTGACTAAGGTTTAATGATTTCAGCTAATTCTGTTTTTGTTCATATTTTTGTTCATATATTTATATATTTATCTTAACTTCTTGTACTTTAATTCAAATACACTAAGTAACACCACGTTATTTCATTTTTTGTTTTGGTTTTTTGCTTGGGGTGCATATTTCCTGCACTGGCTTGGTCTCCTTCAAAAAAATCAAAAGGACGCGAGCCTCACAGTGCACATTTCATGCTAGAAGATGCCTCTATAGTTTCCGTCAATGATACCACATAATACTTCACAGTGTCTGCAGTGGTACATGTCAGTTACCCCATAAAACTGAAACACAACCTTATTCAAAAAGGATATAGTTTGGGTCTGAGGAAAGAGTTTGTTTCAGTTCGTGTGGCATTCTTTGACTCCACTAAAACTAACTATTCACATAATAACTGATGGTGACGGTGATGAACTGATAACTGAACTCCAATTTATGTAATTAACCAAGAATATATATCTGTTCCTTTTTTTAATTACAAGGTTTGATAATACTGGTCTTGACTTACTTTTTTAGATTTCCCTAAACATATACACATGTAGTATCCGAACTGGAAATAAACTCTTTATGCAAACAGTAATTTAAAAAAATTTCTTCAAAGGACATCACTTAATTAATTGATCATCAGCATGTGTTACCACCTCTATAAAAGCAGAAGGTTTGGCAGCTTGCTGGTCCAGGGCATCTAGGTGTGTGTTAGCAGAAGGCCAACGAGGAAAGACATCAGCAATGATATTAGATAAGCAGCTGTTGCCATCCATCAATCGAAGAAGTGCTATAAAGCCATTTCCAAACAATCTGAAGTCCATCATTCTACAGTTTAAAAGATTATTCACAAGTGGAAAACAATAAAGACAGTTGCCAGTCGACTCAGGCGAGGACATTCAAGCAAATTCACCCCAGGGTCAGACTGTGCAATGCTAAGAGAAACTGCAAAAGAATACCAAACCAAAACAAAGCAAAAAACAACAGCTATATTTCAGACTCTACAGGCCTCAGATAGTATGTTAAATACTCTATGGCTTGTCTGCAAGTGTTGCAAGGACAAAGCTTCTCTAAAAAAATATGACAGTATGGCTTAGCTTTGCACTTTAACAAACCCCAAGACTTCTGGAGCAATGTCCTTTGGACAAATGAGAATAAAGTGAAGATGTGTGGCCATAATGCGCAGTGTCACATTTAGTGAAAACCAAACATAGTTCAACTGCATATCAGCAAGAACATCTCATACAACCTGTCAAGCACAGTGGTGTAGGGATGAAGATTTAAGCTTGTTTTGCAACTACAGGAACCTGTGCACTTTGCACTTATTAAGTCAACCATGAACTCCTCAGGACACCAAAATATTCTGCAGTCACCTATGAGGCCATCTGTCTGACATTTAAAGCTTGGTCAACATTGGAACATAGAACAGAAAAATGATCACAAGCTCACTAGCAAATCTACAACAGAATGGCTGATAAAGAAAAGCAACAAGGTGTTGCAATGGCCCAGACAAAGTCTAGACCTCAATCTAAATGAGTGCTGTGGTGGGACCTTAAGAGAGCTGTGCACAAACCAAAGCAATCCTATAAAGAAGAGTGGGCCAAAATTCCTCCACAATGACTTGAGCGACTGACAAAGTCATAAAGAAAATGGTTACATTTTTTCTGCTAAAGATGGTTCAACAAGCTATTCAATCATGGGTCGTACTTAATTTTTCTGAGGACTGCTGCATAGTCCTGTGAATTTTTTGAATAAATATAGATAGACTGGTACTTATAGCACTTTTCTACTCTAGCTGAGCACTCAAAGCACTTTTTACTACAAGCCTCATTCACCCATTCACACACACAATTTCCAACCTTTGTGTTGAAAAAGGACCCGCTCTATCTCCTGAGCCACAGCTGCCCCACATTTACAAAGCAAATTATTTCCTGATAAGGACTATGTGATATGATTCAGTGCCACTTCTCCATCTTCCAATTCATTTGGCTTCAACTTTAATAAGAACTAGTGGACACAGGTTCTTCTACGAGGCTCATCACTAGAATAGCTCTATATGATATACATGATGCTCTTCACCTATGTTCTATTATCATGTAGGTATTTCTAATTTAACAACAAACTTCCCAGCTAAATTGAGCGCTTCAAGGTGATGTTTTATCAGACTTTTATCTTTTTTGCACACCATGTCATATTAATTTAGTAATTTTTCAGGCTATTGTCTCATTTGAATGTGTTCTTATTGAGTGGGGATAGTTTCAGGCTATTTTTTAAACATCCATGATAGTGCTTTGTAACACCAATAATTAATTACGTCTTCTTCAATACAGCAAGAAAATGTGATTAATTCAGACACTTTCATTTAAAATGGTGGCAGGTGTATTTATGCTGTTTGTCAGTACTAATAAATTGCACCTTTGTCAACATTTGGAGTTACCATCAACAGCCAATGAAAGAAAATGTCTTGTTTTGAACTTCCCCTCTCATACTGTTCAGGGACATTGAGGAAAAATGTTAGAGATGCATTACGCAAACAATTAATGTGTTTGGTGAAGACAAACTGCTCTGTCTTATGGACAGCACAATGTTGAGGAACAGTTGCACTGATCTGAGTATTAGTTTTAGAAAGCCATTTACCAACAACTCCTGTCTACCATTCATCAGATGACAAGACAAACAATTGAATCTAATGATAATATAATATAATATATCCTTTTTAAACCAGGTAAAAGCCTCATTGGGATTAAAAATCTCTTTTCCAAGAGTGACCTAGCCAAGAAGGCAGCAACAACAAGGTTACAAATACATAAATTACAAAGAGACATAAACAACTGTCATACACAACAAGAAATATAAAATCACAGTATCCAGACAGTGTGGGATACAGATACACTTTCGAGATAAAATAGTAAAATAGATAAAATAACTTGAAAGCAGTCACATTGGCCAACAGAATTTCTTTCTCGACCTTTTATAATTGACTTAAACTCCCCTAAAGAAATCAGCTCCGACAATTTCAGTTCAGCCTGTAAGTTGTTCCATGTGAAAGGAGCAGCGTATTTAAAAGCTTTTTCACACCTTGTTCTGTTCTCACTCTTGGAACCACCATCTGTAGAATAGAGTGAGCACGGAGAACATATCGATTTTGTTTTCTACACATATAGGTAGAAAGATAAGGGGGAACTAAGCCAAGAATAGTTTTATATATAAAAATCAACCAGTGCGAGAGCCTACATACATAAAGAGATGGCCATTTAGCAGTAGCATACAAAATACAATGATGTGTGACATTTTCACAGCCAGTAATAAAACGTAAAGCACAGTGGTACACAGCGTCTAACTTCTTAAGCTACTGATCAGGGGCATTTAAAAACAATAAATCACAATAATCCAACAGAGGAAGAAAGGTTGCAGATATCAAATACTCTCTTGTCTGGAAGGAAAAATTGGATTTATTCCTAAAAAAGGAGCCAAGTTTGACCTTCAGCTTGGAAACGAGATTTTCAATGTGTGCTTTGAATGACAGTTTCTGATCAATAATGATACCGAGAT
>VUQH01040937.1:0-18357 GCA_015106775.1 Etroplus canarensis
CATCGACACATGGGCCGGCAGAGTGGGAATCAAACCTGCAATCAACTGATCAGAGACCGACTGCTCTACCGCTGCACCACGGCCGCCCCATGTAGGAATATTTCCAGGATTTCATTTGTGAGGCTGTAAAATCTGCCGCTGTAAATGCCTTTGACTTTTGTTTTGTAGGGAGAGTTTTCACACTGAAACAGTGGCGTTTTGTCTGGAAAGGTGCATAATCCAGATCATCCCACATTACGCAGTGTCATCCCTGCTGTCACAGGAACATGAGTGCTGAAAGTGAAAGTCCGTTTCTGATACGATGTTTGCTCACCCCCCGGAACAGCATTCGGATGAAAATAATGTGTCTGCACACTTATGCACATGTGCAGGCACAGTTTTAGTACGTAATCTGGCTGCAGGCCTTATGACTGTACTACTGTAAACCACTCTCAGACACAGGAGATGTTTTGATGCAAAAAATCTCTGTTGGTTAATCTGACACCAAACATAGACTTAAAGTCAGAAATGACACAGGCCTTATTTTTAGAAATATTTCCCAGTATGGCCTCTAAGGAGGTATGTTTAGCCTATGGACATGATGAAATTATACATAACCCCCAGACCACATTGTTTAATTCTAAATCAAGATCTAATCATCTGTTCTGCATTTCATTAACCCGTCATAATAGGATTCATGCAAGCTGGCATCTGTGTTATAAACCAGCATCTGCGCGGCGAATGCCACTGTGTCACTTTGCATTAATGCAGACTGGCAGATTTATTCCGAGGTTACTCAACATGTTGAAATGCAGGGATCCGCCTGCTGATTGACAAGGCAAACCGCATTAAGTTCATATATTTCTGTCTCTGTCATTGTGTTTTTTTTGCTTGCAGCTTAGGTTTCCTTTAATATGATCCAATTTAGGAGGCTTAAAATGATAGACACAGGCAAAGTCACAGATGCAGAAAACCGCATCCGAACATATGAAGTTCTGGATGGATGTATGCACAGTGTGTGTGTGCACGTGAGCAGCTGCTGTATGGGTGTGCATGAGGACATGTTATTAATGGCTGCTTTTTTGGGTTTGTGTGCTTGCAAACACAAATAATCTGATAATAAAATGATACGCATAAGCCCATAATTTCATCTCAAGTCAGTCCCCTGTGACAAGTTGTATCTAATTATAATTTACATGTGGATATCAAGTTGTGAGGCATCGTCATGAATTAAAAATACAACTGGATACAAAAATATAAAAGGCTGGGCATGTGGGTGGAGGTGGTGAAGACAGCAACGCTAGTGCCACAATAACGGCACAAAGACGCTCGGGCAGAGCACAATGATGGCTCTGGGTTGTTGGAGGGAACAACCTGTGCTCTTTGTTCTTTTGTTTCAATATGCTGTGTAAAAGTAGTAAAGCACAGAAAAGCAATAAAGAAAACAAGCACTATTAAAAGCAGCACTAACTGGCTGCAACAACAGTTGGCCTCCCCCAGCGCATCTTTTGAATTCATAATGTCATGTACCAAAGTAAACCCTTTTATATGTAAAGTCTCTAGCGCAATCTGTGAGAAAAACACCATCCAACCTTGTTACCCACCATCATTACACTGTGCACAAATGAAGCATGTAGTAAATCAGTCACCAGAGAGTAGCCATCTGGTCTGTTTGAAGCTTCAAAACTTTTATTAGTTGTTGTCATATTACAAGAATCTGCTTAAACTCTTCTGATTTTTTACTTCATTTTTATAAAGCTACAATTACCTTCAGTTATATAGGAAGTCTCATTAAGAGCAAGCAAAAGTATTAGGCCATCTACACATACCTACAGGACCTTTCATGATAGCCTATTATCAATCCGTGGGCATTAATATGGAGTTGGTTCCCCAGTTTTAACACCTCTGGGAAGGCTTCCTACAACATTCTAGAGCGTGTCTGTGTGGATTTTTGTCTATTCATCCAGAAGAACACTTGTGAGGTCAGATACGGATGGTGGATGAGAAGGCCTAGCACGCAATCTCTGTTCTAGTTCATCCCACTGGTGTTTAATGGGTTTGAGGTCTGGGCTCTGTGCAGGCCAGTCAAGTGCTTCCACACCAAACTCATCCAACCATACCTTTATTGATCTCACTTTGTGCACTGGGGCATAGTCATGCTGGAACAGAAAAGGGCCTTCCCTAAACTGCTTCCACAAAGTTGGAAGCATTAAGATTTCCCTTCACTGGGTCCAGGCCAACCCCAGAAACTCCACCCCATAGCATTATTCCTTCTCCACCACACTTTACAGTTGGCACAGTGCTGTCAAACAGGTAACGCTCTTTTGGCATTCGCCAGACCCAGACTCGTCTGTCAGTCCATCAGATAGAGAAGCATGATTCCTTACTCCACACATTTTCACTGCTACAGAGTACAGTGGATTTATGCCACTCAGGATTGTAAGTAAATGGACTGCTAATTATATAACAAGTTTCTGCTCTAGCCAAGCACTCAAAGTGCTTTTTACTGCAAGCCTCACTCACCCATTCACACACACAGAGCACTTTATTCAATGCCTTCAGCACTTTCACGCACACACTCCAGTGAATGGATCAGGAACAATTAGGGGTTAAATATTCTTGCCCAAAGACACTTCAGCATGTGGACTGGAAGAGGCAGGGATCAAACCATCAACCTTCCTATTGGAAGATGAATCACTTTACCTCCTAAGCTCCAGCCATCCCATGGAAAACTTGCATGCAGCTGCTCAACCATGGAAACCCATGAAGCTCCCGGAGGTTTGGAAGTCTGCAGTTACTGAGTCAGCAAAGTGTTGGCAACTTTACGTGCTGTGCGCCTCAGCACCCTGCAACCCCACTCCGTAAATGTACATGGTTGCTGAGGTTATTAAACACTTCCACTTTGCACTTATTGAAGAAGTTTCAGAAAGGTATGTGTAACAATGGTGGCATCCTATTACAGTAAAACTCTTTAGAACACCCTATTCTTTCACAGATGTTTGTAAAGGGAGGCTGTGCAGCTAAGTGCTTAATTTAATGCACCTGTGACAACAGAACTGAATGAACAACCCAGTTTCACGGCAGTCTGTGAAATAGTCACGACTTTAATCTATAAATTTGTGTCCCTGGATATGAATTTTTTCTTTTGATGGAGTTCCTCAACATGAATTATCCCTCATTATTTCATGTCCCTGAACATGACTTTTCATTAGTCTATTCTCATTTATACTGATTCGTGTTCGTGTACATGAAATGAATTCTTTCCACTTTCAAATGACAAAAAAATACACAACAGACACATCGCCTTCTCATACCACAGGCCAAACTCTGACCCTTACATAGCACACATTTTCACATATCAATTCTTTTTTTCATTTATAAATAATATTTTTAGTTACGAACATGTCACTTTGCAAAGTTTTGCCATCGCCAATGTCAGGGTTAGGTTTGGAAAAAGACCATGGTTTAGGTTAAAATACAGCACTTAAACTTTGGTTTCTTGGTTGCCTCCTGATGTCTCTCTGCTTTTGCAGGAGAAAATCATGACACAAAATATATTTTAAATTCCTGCACATAACACATAACAGTTCATGTCCACGAACATGAAAAAATACATTGATTTGTAAGAAAAAAACACCTGAATTCAATGATTAAGAACTGTCCAATTAGTGTATCTTCACCCTTCATCTAATTAATATCACACATGATATCATACATGTATGGACACAAAAAGATTTAACTGCATTGTTGAAGTGTTTTTCTCTTTTTTTATTTCCCCAGTCAACAGGCAGAGGGAGGGAAATGTGCCATGAACCAGCAGTGACTCACAAGCCTGAAATATCATCACGGATTAGCTGGCGAGCCAAACTCACAGCTGACATTAACGCAGAACAAAACCCAACATGTCTACCTATTTTCCCCTCGCTGGCGTACATTTCATTCTTGCATCCATCTCAGCCCTCTCTTCCCTTTCTCTTTCTGTTGACTGCTGAATTTTCTAACTGTCTCTCTCAGCAGGACCAGACTGGCATTTTCCTCTCTTTCCCACACAGACAGCCTTAACAGCTGTCAGAACACATTACCGACTGCCACTCTGAGTTCTGGACAAAAAAGAAACTGCTAACATGTTGTAGGCCTACATGGCCTGGTGCGTTAAAAGAAAACTAAAGGAGGTTTCCATAAAAACAGATTTTAAACAACATATTCTTTACATCAACGGCAATGTAACTGACATATAAGCCAGAGGTTCAGGTAGCTGTTATCATGAACACGGATTGTGTTGTTCTTTGAAACTCAGGAGATGTTTCCTTCTCTGTTCATTTTCCTCTTGGACATTAATGAAGAAGATAAACATGATTGAACTCAAAACTAGGGGGCTTAAGCTTGAGCTTAGCTGTGCTGATTAGGATGTAATGATGAAATATTTCATATTTGCGTTCTGCTTCATGAGAGACTTTCTTGCAAAAATGACTAGCCTTTGAGTCTGTCAACAGATTTCATTCTAAAAAAGGGAGTTCTTCCTTCCCACAGTCACCAAGTGCTTGTTCATAGGGGGTCGGCTGATTGTTGGGGTTTTAAGGGGTTTTATTAATAAAATTAAATTGAATTAAAACTTAGAGCTTTTCATCAATTCATATGTGTTTGTACAACCTTGTGCATATGTGTGCCTATTCTTGCTGACACATGCAAGTGCACAGAAAAGAGAATCAATAGCCACTTAACAAGCATGTCATTGAGGAAAAAGGCTGACCTGCGATTAATGTGTCGCATTGCTCAATTTCACTTCACACCATATTTACTTTAACAAACGCTGCTCAGTCAGGGAGAAAATGGAAAGTTAATGGAAAATTAATTTGCCTGTGTGTGCAAGGATGTGTGTGATGGTAGTGAGAAATGAGTGTTTGACAAGTTCACTGTGAGTGTTGAGACTTTTCATCACCACATGAAGAAGAATGCTGTGAGTATGAGGACAATATGTTTAATTAAGTAGTAACAATAGTAAAGCCTTTGGCTTGAGCTAAACAGGCCAAGTATTCCAGATACTGGGGTAGCTATGTACGTGCACATGTAACACAGATGCGAATCAGTAAATTTTTTTTCTTGAGAGTGATCATTTTGATCCTGTGATGAAGCATGTCTGTTTTGATGGGAGAGGTTTTTCCCGGTTGACAATGGTGCCCATCCACTGTATAGGGTATGAGGGGACACTGAATGGTTTAATGAGTATCAGAGTGATGCAAATCATATGCTGAGGCTTTCTCATTCACTGGGCTAGCATGTTAAACAGCACACTTGTCTCAATTTTTAGCCCGGATTTGCTACGCATCTGCAGGCCGCTTCGCAACCCACCTCCACCTGAACACCTCCGTTCATGCTTTATCAGATTTAAACACTGCTATGCTGGGCATTCAACTTTGCAAATGTGCACACAGAGGGATAGGGAAGTCACAGAACAGAGGCGTACCAGCAAATACAAATCACTACAGGTGCACATGGTACTGTGCAAAAGTCTTGGGCCACACCTCATTTCTTTATAGTTTGTTAAGGAAATGGAATATAGGGCAGCAATTCTTTAAAACACATGCAAACATAAATTTGAATACAGTACATAAGACTTAATCATTGTACCCATAGTGTAGTGATTTACACATTTGCCTTACATGTGAGGGTTGTGTCAGGAAGGGCATCCAAATTACCAGTGCATATAAATCCACTGTGGTGAACCCTTGGGGAGAATACAAGGGAAAAGCCGAAGGTTTCACAGAGTTTTTACAATTCTAACTAGCCTGAACGTCAGTATTTGGTGTGGCTACCTTTATTCTTCAACACAGCAGGAACACTCTTAGGTAAGCTTTCGTGTAATTTTTGTGTAATTTTCCGACTGCTGCCACGAGAAGGACCAAAACACCAATGACCCCTGTTTCCATGCATGGGGTCTGTGTGGAGCTCTAGTATCCAGATTGACAATAAACTGAACTTCATCAAACACACAGAAAACATCTACAACAAGGGCCAGAGCTGTTTCTGTTTTCCTTCAACATCTGCTGGATGATGCTCAGGATGCTTTATGAGTCTGTGGTAGCCAATGCCACGCTGTACACTGTTGTGTGCTGGGGCAACAGACTGAGAGTAGCGGACATCAACAGACTCAAAGAACTGACGCACAAGGCCAGTAACTTTGTGGGTGTGGAGCTGGTCAGTACTGGACAATCCTTCACACCCTCCCCATGACGCGCTGGAGAGGCATAGAAATACATTCAGCAGCAGACTCATTCCACCACGATGCTCCACAGATCATGATAGGAAACCATTCCTACCTGTGGCCATCAAACTCTTTAACTCCTCTCTGTGACACTATCTTTATTTGCTATATAGCAGACTCATTAAGGTGATATATTTAAATAAGGTGATATATTTAATCTTCTTAACATCATTTTCAGCCGCCCCCCATTTATATTCACTTTATATATTTATTTAAATTATCCACATTTTCATTCACTCATTTCCGTATTTCATTCATTTATATCTTACTGCATAAATAAGCTATTGCAATAATAACTGTGTAATAACTATACAGTCCTTGAGCTATGACCATAGTCACTCGTCCTGTGGTTATTACACTGTACAGCCCCTCCCCTTTATAACTGGACTTTTATCTACTATCTATATTCTTAACTGTACTGCTACCCCCTTATCGATATTCATGTATACTGAACAGAGTGCCTATAATGCACGTAATTTTCCCCTGGGATTAATAAAGTTTTCTGATTCTGATTCTAATTTCTTGATGATGTCTTCAAGCATAGTTCTCGAGATGTCATGAATGAGAATCCAAAGCTCTTTTTTGGATGCCCTTTCTTCTTTTACTTGTCAAGATGATTTCTTGTCATTGATTGGCTGTATTACAAACTAATGAAAATTAAAATCCACTGAGAAGTCAAGAAGGCTTGCAAATAGTTGTATCCAGGACAACGGGCCTAGTTGTTCGCATTTCTTAACCTAGCTTAAGACATTATTATGCCATAAATAAAACTAATGATGCCATTTACTTACAGATGAAGTGATCATAGTGTGCAGGTTTTACTTAAATCTGACCAATACTCTAGGAAGAGCAGCGATTCCTCCGAATTGTTGGTGGATAGATGATGGACGCCCTACCATAACATTATCTATGAACATAAATAATCTGGTCTTTTTGAATTCTTAGCCTACAAGTTCAAACCCGTTCAGTGCAGGTATAACACACGTTTCTTTTGTTTTATTGTGGGAGTGAAGTACAGCATGCTGACCTTGGCCAGCTTTAGTTGGGAGCATCACAGGATGACTGTGTCCCTATTCTGCTCGATATTCCTTCAGATGGTGTATTTGAGGTACACACGCTGAGGTATTTTTGCTTTGACGAGTTAGCTGCTTTCACCACAACTTTCTTGGAGCTAATAATGCAGACCGTCCGCTTTCCAAGCCCAGTATCCCCACCGGTGGTAGTCATCTATCTCAGCTCGGCTGCCTGCCTGTTCTGTCAATTTCCCGTATTTGGACATCTGTTGGTGCATGCTTTGTGCTTCAATACATCATTCTGGTGAGTGTCCCCGTGTCAGTTAGATTTGAAAGTAGTACAGTATACTTTATCTTAATCCCAGCCAGGCCTAATATGTAGCTATTGACAGTAAAAAGAAGAACAAAATAACAACAAGCTGTAGCACCAAGGTCAGCAAATAAACCCATTGTTCTACTTCTCCTTCTTGCATCAAAGCACAGAGCTGTATTTGACTGACAGAAGGGAACACAGTGAAAAAAGAGGATAAATAGAATGGGGCTGCTGACCTAGACCACCGGCTACGATGACCCTTCCACCCAGGCATCCTGCCACAAAGTCAGCCCTCTTCTCCCTCATCCTGGACGTCCGGGTGGGTTTTATCCAAATACCTGTCAAAGGTGAAACGATACACAAGATACTGTCAGTCATCTTTGAGCAGGCTACTCCACCACAACAGAAAACATTTTTTCATTGCCAAGGTTCTTTAAAGACAATCAGAATGTATGAGTCCGCAAACCTGCTCGTTTAACATTTTATTACAAAACCATGGGTACATATCTGCAGCTACATAAGCTTTTATTATTTCCCAAAGTTGCTCCCTGCATGGTGAGTAACAGGCCAGTCAGGTTCTTCAGAATTTTCACACTTGACTTTGCTGAGATTCTACATTGCTTTTAATTTTTAGACTGAATTTCAGGTTCCACACTGGGCTTAGACAAGCAGATAAATGTCATCTTCACGAGCAGCAGATTTAAATACTGATAAGTATGACCAACATAAAAGTACTCACTGGCTATATTGTTATAATATTGTTCATTTCAATACACAGTGTAAAAATAACTTATTGGTAGCCATGGACTGACATAACTGAAGCTGGAGAAAAATAGGAAGCTAAATGTGACAAAAAAGAAAAGATTTTGTTTTCCTACCAGAAGCCAGAGTTCCCTACCGAACACATCATGATTCCTCACCATCCTGTCATCTAATGCAAAGTAGCTTCATATTTATCATATAGACAGTGAGAGGTCTAACTTTCTGCAAGAAGACAAATAAATGTGCTTCCTATAATGCTTGCCATGCACTATTCCTTCAAGACGGAGTTCATGAGCAATTGTATTTTGTGTGAGGGTTCAGCTTCTTTGTCATCATGACAAGTGTAAAGCTGACAGCCTTTGCTTTGCTTGCACTGCTGCTGTAGTTTTTGAATAAAACAAAAGCTGAAGCTAAAAGCAAGATAGAGAGAAGGAGAAGGAGGAATAAAATGCATTACAGAGAATTCTGATAGCACAAGACCTGCCCCAGAGGCCCCCCCATCCCCTGCCCTTTCTCTTGTATAGGTTTGAAACCCAGAGGTCAGCAGATATTTTTGTATATGGGAGTGGCATACATAGTGACACATACATCACAGCAAGAGAAGGTCCTGGGTTTCATAGGTGCGAATGAGACAAAACACGTTAAAGAACACCAATTACAAATGTGTATTATGTTTAAATGTATGTAAATTAAATTATAATTCACCCTATGATAGCTGGGATAGGCTCCAGCGCCCCCCGCGACCCTGAATTGGACAAGCGGAACAAGATGAATGAATGAATGAATGAATGAATGAATGAATTTAAAATGACAGTTGTCTCAGGGTGTTTTATATAGTAAGGCAAAAACCCTACAATGCTTAGAGTCAGCCCCAAAGTTCAGAACATCCTCGATGAAAAAGCATTTGGTGACAGTGGTAAGGAAGAACTCTGTTTATACAGGAAGAGTTGATTACATTAAACACGTATAAAAACCGCGCAACGTTCCCCACTGTGCAGCCTACCAGATTTACACTGTAGTATGATGACAGTGCTGTGTTCATTCATTGGTGGTCCTTCATACATGGACTGTGTTTTATTTTACATCATTTATTTTGTTCCCATTAGTACTCACTCTATGATAACATGTATTATGCACAAGGTTTTAAGGTGCATTAAGTGACATAAAAAGCATTGTCATATGAAGTGAACAATATCGCTGTCATTGGCTCATAGATCACAGTTTATTCACACTAAGTTAAAGATAAGTAGTTGTAAATACAGTCATTTAAATGACCACTGTTGTAATGTATGCATGTTTCAACAAATATTGCACCTATTTCCTATTTTCCTGTTAAAATTCAAAGAAATGAGGAGTGGCTTGAGATGTTTGCACAGTACTGTAAATGCACAAAACTCTCTCAGATGCTGGAAGGATTCTCATGTTGCCGGTATGTAATAAATTCAGAGGAAAGACTCCTACAGACTGCTGGAATCAACAAACTAACTTCAGCTTTGGTTAATGTTTTTTATCAGTCCTAAGACTGCAGTCCTCAACAGAGAGTCTTGTTATTTTGACTTTTCCTAGACTTTGTCTATGAAAGGCTGGACGATTGTAAGGAGCGCTACCTGCGCCATCGGAGAGTAAAAGCCTGCAAACCTTTTCTCTCTCTGTGATGTTTGTGGGCCAGAGCAGAACTAAAGGTTGGATTGGGGGTGATAGTGTCTCAGTGCGATGGTGAATGGCTGGGAACCAGAGGGCTGCTGATGTGGTGCTGGTTGAATTCTCGCCTGTGGAGGCAGGAGCCACCCCAGGCACCCCCGAGCCTGCAACAGGCTGCCTTTTTCTTTTTTCTTGACCTCTGTTTGAGATCTGGTAACTTCCCCATTAATAAAGTATATTTTCTTCTATAAAGCCTGCTGCAGCTGTGGCTCAGGAGAGGTAGAGCGGGGCATCTTCCACCAGGAAGGTTGAGAGTTCGACCCCCAGCTTCCCCGTTTATGTGCCGAAGTTTCTGTGGGCAAGATGCTGAACCACAAACTGCTCCGGATGCATCCATTGGAGTGTGAATGTGTGCGTAATAGTTAAACATGCTTAAAGGCATAGAATAAAGCACTGTGTGAGTGTGAATGGGTGAATGAGGCTTGTAGTAAAAAGCTCAGTTAAACTAGAAAAGCCCTATAAAAGCACCCATCCCTTTACCATTTAAACTTTGCCTTTTTTAAATCACTTATCTCATTTTATTTATTTTACTGCTGTTATCGGCTGTTCACTGGGGCTTCGGTAACTAATTTCACTCCATTCTCATGTAAGTGCTGATTGGAATGACAATAAAGAATCTTTGAATCCTTTGTTCTTCGTACTGAATAAAGCAATGGCTTTGAGGCTTTGGTGCAAGATTAGACTAGACAGTAGTCCTGAGAGTCTAGGCATGTAGCAAAGAGAAAGGTGGAAACAGAAAAGGCTTATAGTGAGTGGTATGAGAGGCTGGACAGGAAGGTAAAGAGGCAGTGAAGGAGGACACGCAGGAGGATGGGTGCGGCAAAAGAGGATATGTGGATATGGTGAGATGGGGATCTACTGTGGCCACCCCTAACAGGAGCAGCCGAAAGAAGACGACAATCAGACTTAGTAAAGTGAGTCAGAGACTGCCTTTTACTCTCGCTTTTTCACTGTCTCTTATGACGACAAGCACACTGGCAGCTCTGCTGGCATTACTACATAATATGTAGTGATGCTGGCAGGTAACTTCCAATATGTTACTGTGCTCCTGACAGTGAAGAGTTCAATAAGAGCCAAGTTGCTAGTCCCCTCACTACCTCCATCTGCTATCATGCTGCTTATCCCAGTCAGTGCAGCAGCATTTGCAGTACTGTGATAAGCAGCACAATAATGGATGGAGGTATTGATTGTGATAGATGTATGGGTGGGCGGATGAATTCTTGCGTGACACATTGTCTCAATGGCAGATGCCACTAAATGGTCATAAGAAAGCCCCCCCTCCCAGCAGAAAGCTTGTAAGGGTACTTCTACTGTAGGTAAGGCTCACAGCACGGGCAGAGCTGAAACTGTGCCAACACCGAAAATGTACAAAGGTAGCGAGAGAGAGTTAACTGTGTACAAAACAAACATGAGTAAAGTCTTCAAGACTGGTGTTCTCTAAACTTTCGTTTAAAGCAATTTCTAAACTGCTGTTTGAATTTGCTATGCTTCAATACCCAGAGGAAATAAAGAAATACATCACTTTGGTTGGAAATAGCATTTTCTCATTTTCGTTAGGCAGCATTACCGACACAGAGACCAAACAAACAACAGCAACCAAAAAAAAGCTCTCAAGAAGTAAGGGAGTCAGTGCATTTTGAAAAAAATGTTCCTCACACTCAGGAACCAGAAACAATTAGTAGATGTGATTTACTGTAAATGGTGAAAGGCCCAGGGAGAGGAGATAGGAGGAGAAGAGCAGCATACAACATTTTGGAGATAACATAAATGTGTTGCAGAGCTGCTGTAGTGCTTGCTGCTGGGAAAGCAATAGCAGAGTTGCAGTGCAGCTAAATGGTAATCTCTGAGTCAGGGGAGGGGGAGGCAGAGCCACCAGCAGAACACTAATAGATATGCTGGCTGCACCAGATCAGCTATTCAGACGTGGAAAAATGGAAAGGCCAGATAACATGCAAATGTTGTCGTGATATATGGGAGGAGAGGAGTGAGGACTTGAGCATTCAAATAAGCTTGCATACTTGTAACTTTTGCAGTACTGTTCTTCTCCCCGGTGCTGTTTGTAGATAAACTGGCAGAAACAGCCGTGACCATGTTGTTGTCGCTCTCTCGGCTATCTCTGGACCCATTTCAGCCTCTGCACGGCTTCTCTGATTCACTGATAAATACTTGCGTGTGTTTTCATTTTCTTCAGGGTGTGCTCTAAAAGTTCAGAGAGCATTCCAGCTGATACAGGCTGCGGCATGGTCAGGCGCATGAAACTGTCGCAGGCAGGAAGTGTCCTTATTCAGGATTAAATATGACAATCAGTTCAGGATTTGTGCTGGTTGTGTTTGTGTTTTTTGACAACTTGGATCTGGAGCTTCTGCTCTCAGACTTACGCAGACACAACCATGAGCGTCTGTCAAGCTGACATGATTTTTAAATGGAGGATCATCACTGGAGCGGAGAGCTGGATCTCCCACTACAAGTGAGAGATCAAACAGCAGTATTGAATAACAGAATCTGCATTGTTTAAGTCTGATGAAGATGCATCAGGTCAAAGAGATGACTGAAAGCAAATATAAGATTTATTAGGTTGTGCTATGTAAATGTATCACCCAGGGTCAGACTGTTAGTTCTACTGCAACATCCTGAGACGTCTGAGGTAGAACTTCACAATGATCTGAGCTGCCACTGTGTGCCCAGGCCAGTTAAAACAGACAAAATTTTTGGTCACACTAATATAAGCACTGCTCAACACCCACCCTTTTCAATTTGGCTCCCTGCAACGTCTTTCTCCTCTCCAGAATAAAATTCAGATTCAAGGGTCCTTGTTGTTGACATAGTGGAAGAGAGTCAGCATGCAATGCCACTGTACAAGTGGTCAGAACAAAGCCTCCAGGCACCAGGAGCACCAGGAGTGGTTAATCACTGCATGTGGTACAGAAACCGCTTTTTATAGCCACAGCCTTGGAAGTATTTGTGGAGTTTGGATCAATATTGCATGCCGTATTATTTTCAGCCGAATTTGTTTTACAGTGCCTATCCATACACACATCAAACCTCAATGCCAAGCACTGGGCCATTCACGATGACAAGGTTGGACTGTTCTTTTTCAAGTGTTTAAACTGACCCCACCCATTTTGCCATATCTTGCATGTATTTAACGTGGGAGATTCAAAATCATGCCTTCTTTATAGACCTTACTGTGAAGTCAAGCAGGCGTACAGTCATATGAATCATCTCATTCATCAAATGAAAGGGTTTGAGTTCAGTACTGAGTTGAGTATTAGAACCACATGGTCAGTAGTAACCAAGGCCATAAAAAGGATGAAAATATGGAAACACATCAGTATGTCATAGCATTGGCCTAATTATTGATGTAAGCATAATGGTGATAATGTTGGAGTCAACCGACAGGACCAATCAACATCTAACAGAACACAGGAGATATGCAACATGTGTGGCAAAGCAATTTTTCAAGCTATCACAGCGCTATTAGGAGTTTGACCACCATCCAAAAGAAGAGAACCATCAAAAATCTGCCAACATGAAAGGAATAGTGAATATAGAACAGTGACAGTGGAAAGCTGTGAATTTAAGGTCAATTTGCAACATTCACACATGTAAAAATCAGAAGTTGTGCCAATTATGATGAAGAACAGGGTTATTGCCCTGTTATTGCCCACCAAGACCTGATGCTGACATTGATTCTCGACCTGCCTCACTCTGACGTGAGACATTATTATTCTTTAAGTGGACCTAATGAAGGCATTTATGTATAGATGGCAGAGGGGCACATGAAAACAATCATTTTATGTACATTGCAGTCCAGACGAATGCTCTTACTCGTGAAAATGTAAACACGACCATAAAACATTAAAAAACCTTGACTTCGAGCACAATTTTAGGTGATCACTGTGGGCAAGATTTACTAAAGTCTGACCAATATTCTACCAGGAGTTGTGATTCATGAGAATTGTGGACAGACAGATGGACGCCTTGCTGTAAGCTCATGGGTTCTTTGGTCTGATGCACTACAAACTTGTAAAATAATCTTTGTAGAAGAACCAGAGCTATTTATTATAAGGTTTAATTTCACAGGTCATTCTTCCTTCTCTAAATTTCGTACTGACTTTAACTATGATGCAATTAAATGTAAACAGTTCAATTGTGTTACAACAGTAAGAACTAACTTATACTGATAGTCAAGGCCTCAGGCTAACAGCCAGACTAATTACTTCAAACACTTGCTCAATACATTAGCCTTTTCTCATTAAGGGAGGCAGAACTATGGTAGCTCTGAAAGCTCGCATGGCTTTCTTAGTAATTTGAATAGAGTTTGAATGCAAAGGACCTTCATTTATACCTAATAGTAATTAAAATTTTGAATACATGTAAAATTTATTTTAACATTGAAAATATAGTTTAAATTAGTAAATCTAAATAATAAAATTTAAAAACTATGATTATTCAGTGTATTCAAGTTCTCACTGGACCACCTGAAATCAAACTGAGTAATGCTTTGTGTGTAGAGTGGAGATGGCCCCTGTGCGTGTTCTCACACAGTATCCTGTCACACGCATATTCTCGCACACTGCCTCTCACAAAGCTTGTCAAGCAGAGAGCTACCAAGAGACGGGACGAACCACTCTCCCATACCAAAAGGAAATCTCACATGCTGCACTTTTCACTGCCGCTTTATCCTTTAAGAGGACAAATGAGCCACTTTGGGGAGGGAATGCTGCAATTTGTCAGCACAAATTATTAATTCTTTGGCTCCAGCCAACTGCAAACTTCCAGGAAAAGCAACAAGAAAGCAATATTTTACTTGGCTGACATTCCTTTAGGTCTTGTTGCACCAAACCGGCTGCTGCACACACAATTTCTGTCTGTGGTGGTGCATGAGTGCAGGTGAGTTGAGTGACGTGTGGGGCAGATATATGACTGGTGGACTCAGCTGGAGGAAAGGAGAGTGTGTTTATTTAAAGCTCAGAATCAATCCTTTCCCTTCTCCTGTTTCGCCCTCCCAGACACTTCTCTGTACCCATCATCGTGTTCAATAAGACAGGCACGCACACACTGAGAGAGTCACACGAGCGTGCACACACATCATTTAAGTCACAAGTCTACAAGCAAATGCACGTACATGCACACAAAGACACAGATGATCACATTCTAATTTAAGTGTAGGCAGGTGTGAACGTCTATATGTACAATTTCACCATCAGGAGCCCAGTTACAGCCCATCCCACCCTGTGTCGAAACAACATTACATGGTAGAAATTGTAAGATAGCAGCAAGAAAATGAGGTGGTGATGACAGCCACCTCTCTCTGGGATCAAAATCTAGTAGCTAAGAATGCACTGGATATTTCAGGAAGAAATCAAAGTGCTGCACTGCATGTGAACACAAGCCATAAACAGCACTGGACACCAGTCAGTGCATGGTTTCCTTTCTAAAATGAAATGCATGTCCTCTGACGTTTGCTGTGCAGTGACTGCAGCTCTCCCATTTTCAGATGACTAGAAGGTACACACATGCAAAAGCCAGTCACTACTTGTACTAGTAAAACTAAACTGCTCACACTCAACAGAGCTACATTTCATAGTAACAATGCTGTCGCTCTGTATGAATGTTTGGCAGCAGTTCCTGCAGCGTTCCCACATAATCTCCGGGACAAAGATTATTACTTACAGATTACTGAGGCAGTAGCTTAGTCAAGTCAAGGTGATGATGCTAGTTAGCTAGCGGCAAACAAGTGCAGTCTCTGATCTTGCAGTAAGCAGTATTGTAATCTTAGTTTATGACTCCAGCTGGAACTGGTGATTCGCTGTGTTTAGGTAAGCCCTGCACTGAAATGCATTAACTTGTAGACATAGCAACACTGTAACTAGTCTGTTTGACTTGATTCAGAGTTATTCTGTAGAAAAATAACAATGGATATATTTTGTAGGAGCCACCAATGGATAGTGTTTGGTGAGTTTGCAGGGTAAGTTGGCAGCTCTAACAGTTCAAATCCTGGTAATTTTTTTAATCCTTGCTGACTATTTATAATGTCTCAAAGTAGGGTAAATGATGCTCACAACTAAACATACAGTCATGTGAAAAAGAGAGTTTTCACAGGTCTTTATGCAGTGCTGTGAAAAACACCCTTATTGCATCCATAGGAATTAAGAGGGAGATTATCACCCACGTGCTGTCAATCAAATAGTCTTAAGTAACTGATCGTGAGCAAGTACGACCACCTCTAGAAAAGCAGAAGTACTGGCACTTTGGCAGTCTTCCTTAGAGTGGACATGCCAGCAAATTCACCCCAAGATCAGACCACACGATGCCCAGAACAACTGGAAAAAACCCAAGAGCTGCAACTCAGACTCTACACACCAAAGTTAGCGTCACTACAACTGAAAAAGACTAAACAAGTTGCCTCTTCTCTCTTAAATGAACATGTCAGTACAGCTTAGGTCTGAACAAACCACAAGACCTTTGGAATGTGGACCTTTTTTGGACAGACAGGACCAAAGTGGAGATGTTTGGTCATAATGCACAGCGCCACACTTGGCCAAACCCAAACAAACCATATCAGCACAAATGCCTCATGCCAGCTGGCAAGCAGGGCTTGTTTTGCAGCCAAAGAACCTGGGAACATCTTCTCTGTATGTCAAAAGATTTTAGACTTGAATGTGAGGCCAACTGTCCAACAGCTCAGACTTAGCCAAAAGTCATGCAACAGGACAATGATCCCAAGCACACCAGCAAATCTTTTTTATTCTGAAAAAGAAAAGGATCAAGGTGTTGCAATGGCCCAGTCAAAATCCAGAACCCAACCTGACTGAAATCATGTGGCAGGACCTTATAAATGCTGTGCATAAACAAATGCCATCAAACTTTAAGGTACTGAAACAACATTGTAAAGAACTATTCCACAATAATGTGAAAGACTGATAAAGTCAGACAGAAAATTATTATTTCAAATTATTGCTGCTAAAGCTGATTCTACAAGCTATTAAATCATGGGTTGCACATATTTTTCCACAGGACTGCATACAGTCCAATGAAAACTTTTTTCACATGACTGTACATGTTTTTAGCATTTCATCATGTATCAGAAATGTTTGCTGTCAGAATTTTGGATGTGATCAATCTGCCACTAGAAACATCTGGAGGTTGAAATGTTGAAAAACATCATCAGACAACTCGATCGCCAGTTAAGCTGAAACATGCGATCTGATGGGACCAGTAGCAAATAGAGGCTAGCTCATACTAAAAACCATTTGTTGTTGGTAAAGATTACTGGGTCAGTTTCTGGGTTTGTAACAAACATCTGTTTGTTCCAGCCTGTTTGGCATCTCCTTGTAGCTCATACAGGCTGGTTTCAAAAGCAAATTAAAAAGTGATTTCAAAATGGCCTGCGAAAAAACATTACAACTTCAGTTCAATTCAGTTTTATTTACAAAGTTCTAATTCACAACAACTAATTCACACACTGTAAGGTAAAGAACTTAGAATATTAGAGAGAAAACCCCAACAATCAGATGATCCCCTGTGAGCAAGCATTTACAGTATAGACAGTGGGAAGGAAGAAGTCCCTTTTAACAGGAAGAGACCTCTGACAGAACCAGGCTCAGAGAGGGCCCCAGCCGGTTGGGGGTGAGTGGAAAGAGAAGTAAATAAAGTGAGACCATATAGAGCAAGGAGGACAACAACAAGCATATTTAATGGAACTATCTGCCTGCTGTGTGGTACAGCCCATCCAACAAGTTTTTGTTAGTTTTTGTGAGTGAAATTCCAGTGTTTGATTCGCTAGTTGTTAAAAAGCCATATCTCGTACCATATCAATCATATCAGCCCATGCATCCCCTTCAATCAGTCTCTTGCTGATCATCCTTGACTCACTGGCCAATCAGAGAGCAGCCAGCAGTGGCTAATTAAAGTGTGTTAGTCTGGCTCTAGCTGCTGCCCTCCATATGTTCAAGGGACTATCCAATGCCTGGTTGCTTATTTAGTGAAGAAATAAAACCCCATTTGACAGACATAGGACTAATATTGAACCAGGGAGTTTGTTTTCATAAGTACTGTGTTCGTTCTTTCTGTCCCAAGTTAATTGAGTTGCGATTAGCAAGCCATGTTGCTACATTGTAACTATGAATATTATGTCTTGATGCATGCTCAATCATCCAGGTAAGTAACACTTCAAAAATTGATTCTGTTCATCTGGACACAAAGTTTTCCGTAGGAGAAACGTTTCGTCACTCATCCAAGTGACTTCCTCAGTCTCAACTGACTGCAGGACTCTTCAGTCAGACCATAGATCAGACCATAGATCAAACAACCACAGATCAAGG
>VUQH01040937.1:18377-46847 GCA_015106775.1 Etroplus canarensis
GTAAGTAACACTTCAAAAATTGATTCTGTTCATCTGGACACAAAGTTTTCCGTAGGAGAAACGTTTCGTCACTCATCCAAGTGACTTCTTCAGTCTCAACTGACTGCAGGCTAAAGCAGTTACCATACTAATGTTTCAAGTTCACTTGCCATCTCTCAGTTCACGGTGTAGAGAACAGGTGTAACTGAATCTGGAACTATTTATATATGCCTGTGTTTTTACCAACAACATGTTGACACATTTCCAAATGACACGTGGGGTTGTAGTTCAGCCCAGTAGAGGGCAGTGTTGACTGTAGAATGATTGATTTTAGAGGCTTTGGCTATCTGCTGTAGTTATTCACAGGTTTTAAATTGTATTTTGTATTGTTTACAGAGATATAAATACCTATTTACATAGTTGTGACAGGATGTTTGCTCACGTCTATTTCAGAACCACATTTCTACCAATCAATGTGTGTGATGAATGCATGCCAGTTACAAATAAAGTGCTGAAACTACACTGGTATCATCTCCTGTCTCTAACCGGACAATATTACAGTGAGGAAAGCGTTCAATCACAATTTAGAGATAGTGAGAATAGTTCATCTACTATAACACTAGTAGTACCCCATATTTCTCATAAAAATAGAATATCCACCATTTGCAAATGCTCCTATATATAAAGGTATCCATTATAATGGCACACTAATGGGTGCAGTTTGTACCAATTAAGTATGGCATATCCTTCTGTAGTGGCATAAATTCATTTTTATGAAAAAGAACAATTGAAAAATGATTCACATTATAGCGATACAATTTCACATTACCACATGTAAAATGCAATGTGTTATCATTACAGTACTCACCACGCAGACACACACAACACCAATTTCAGAGTATGAATCATTATTGAAAGTAGTCAAACAATGAAGAGAAATGGCCTTAATAAATCCAAGGTGTTGAAAATGAGCTTGATTGATGTCAGTGGTTTTGTGTCACCACACACTCGACTGGGTTACACCAAGGTCTACAGGGTGTATGGTTTTGTTATCATATGGTTTAGTGTATCTGCTGGCTGAGATGCACCAACCTGTACACACAGGTAGGCTCAGCTTTCATCGGTGTGATGTAAAAAGTCGTAGGCTGCTTCACAGGTTCCAGCAGTCATCTGGTCGGCAACAAGCAGACAGAAACCAAACTGAACACCATATAACACCCACGTGCCTACAAGCTGTTGTTGAAGTAAAGTACGGTAACTGGCTGTGACCCAGGCAAACAAACCTTCAAATAAGGTGAGGGGTTGGTTTGTTCAGTAAGAAGAAGTAAAATGTTGGAGTTGCATCAGGATGACTGCATTTTCATGGGCAGTAAATGATGCTGAACTAACACAGATCAGCCAACCAGGAAAAACAGAAATCTTTGAATACTGTGCAGGGAAAATGAACTATTAATAACAGAAATGGTTTCTGGATGAGGTTGCTTCCCTTCCTAAAGGAAAAGCTCTTTCCATATGAACCGTTACTGGTTGTGTTTTAAATGGCTCTCTTGATGTCCTCACCTAGCTGCAGCACATGAAAAATGAACATGCTTGACTTATTTGACTTGATTTAATATGTATGAAGCTGCCAATTATATTTATTCATTAACTTTTTAATGAAAGGTGACAGAATGCTGTTCTGGCACAGTTTAACCCCTTTTAATAAGTTAATAGGAGCTAACACAAAAAGTTCAATTATTTCACTTCAGTGGAGACAAATTATGTGGATCAGTAGAGGTTTATAATTTTAAAAAATCATGTGGTCAGCTGAAAATAAATAGTTTTTCTCCAGCTACTCCCTGAAGAAAAAAACAGAATTTTTTCAAATTGCTCTTTACTCCACCAGCTACTATCTCTTATGCCTGCCTCTGTCTCTGCAGGTCCTTTTAATGCCATGTTGAATCACATGTTACAAGTTGCTGTAAAAAGCCTCTTTGTCTCGCCTGCTCTTTCCTCACTTAAC
The DNA here is from genome assembly GCA_015106775.1 of Etroplus canarensis. Classification (NCBI taxonomy): domain Eukaryota; kingdom Metazoa; phylum Chordata; class Actinopteri; order Cichliformes; family Cichlidae; genus Etroplus; species Etroplus canarensis. The sequence continues at coordinate 20,359 of VUQH01040937.1, forward strand.
TAGGTTTTCCTGCTGGCTCCCCTGGTGCACCGTAAAGCCTTTAAAAGTCTCGCTCCCTTTGCATTTCTTTATCTGTCCCTCTGAGTTTTATTCCCCTCTGCTCTGCAACTGGATTTGCATCATGGACACAGATAATTACACCCACTCACTGAGCTAAACACACACACACACACACTCATGTGAGTTCAAGCTGAGGTAGTTGCTGCAATGCAGGTTTGATTAATAGCACTCGACTATCGATTACTGGGATCGATGCGCTAATCCGCATGTCTTATGAGGATTGAGAGGATGTGTAAAGCAAAGGCTGGAAAAGTATACAGCCTGCGGGATGTGGTAAACTTCCTGCAGACGTGGCGATAAGGGTATGTGTTCATCCGTAACATGAAGCACATGCAGGGGAGCCTCTCAGCACCATGGACAGCTCCACATAAGGAGAGATGACGGCAACCCAAGCAGAATGTTGATCTGGCAAGTGAAGGAAGATATTACCCGACTAATTCCGGAGATGATCCTGGAAAAAGCGATTACTGTGGCTCGGTCTTATCTAACACGGCTGCAGGGGACACTCTGGACCAAAGCAGCGAGGGGCAGAAGAAAACACCAGGTCTGTTAATGAGTCTCCTCGGCCTCACAGTAATCCTATAAATATTCATGCTTGGTGAAAGGCAAAGTTGATGTGGGCTTTAATCATTTCCACAGTCATAGCTATATGATACACCTAGATTTTTATACTGTTAACAAATGTGGCCAAAAAAAGACAACTCTTTACTCTGAATCTAAGTCTCTTTGCTCAAGTGGTGTGTATGTAGGAAAAGTGTACTGAGAATGACCTTCCAGAGTGTGCAAATCAATTAGTGAGTGAGCTGCTGGCCAAAGCCACCCACTGAATGCAGAGCCTGAGCAGACAGACTTATCAACCGCACCCTAAAGAAGAATGCCAAACTTCCAAGACACGTGACCTAATCAGTGGCAAGTACTGACACCTGTACACATCTACAGTTAAAAAAAATACTGTGGTGCTTGTCGGCAGTAATAGTCTTGTAAAGAGATCAGAAGAGATGCATCTGATCAAATGACTGTCTTTGTGAAGGGCTGAGCTGAGCTGGTAAGGCATGATGAATGAAACTAAATTTGAAAACACTGGTTTTATTTTCCCTAAAAATATGAAAAAACTAAGATAAATTCAAAGGATGAGTTCATGGTCCTCAAAAGAAGTCAGCTGAACAGACCTAAGCTCAGGCTTGATAATAATATATGATGATGAAAGTAAAATAGCAAACTGATTCCTTAACCAGATCTAATGGGAACTTATATACTGGCTGATCAGAACAAAATAAACAGAATGGAGGAATCAAAAACTAACACATTAATTAATAACAAAGAAATAATTAGTTACACTTTGCTGGTACTGAGTTGGACCCTCTTTTGCCTTCAGATTTGCCTTAACTCCTTATGGCATACATTCAACACTGTGCCAGAAACATTCCCCTAAGATTTTGTTCCATATTAACATGATAGCATCACACATTTGCTGGTTGCATGCCTATAATGCTAACCTCCCAATATCTGGTGACTGTGTAGGCCATTCGAGTACAGTGAACTTATTGCCATGTTCAAGAAACCAATTTGAGATTTGTGACGTGACATCTCATCCTGCTGGAAGCAGCCGTCAGAAGAGGGGCACACTGTGGTCATAAAGGGATGGACATGATCAGCAACAATGCTCAGGTAGGCTATTGTCTTTAAACAATAATCAGTAAAGGGCTCAAAGTGTGCCAAGAAAATATCTCCTACACTATCACACCACCACCAGTCTGAACCATTTCATGCTGTTCACACCAAATTCTGATGCTACCATCCAAATGCTGCAGCAGGAATTAAGACTCATTAGACCAGGCAACATTTCCCGTCCGAATTGTAGCTTCAACTTCCTCTTCTTAGCCGACAAAAATGGTCTTCTGCTGCTGCAGCTTATCTGCTTCAAGGTTAAAACATGTTGTGTTTTCAGAGATGCTCTTCTGCATACCTTGGTTGTAATGAGTCATTTGAGTTACTGTTGCCTTCCTATTAACTTGAGGCAGTCTGGTCATTCACCTCTGACATCTGGCATCAAGTAGGCATTCTTGCCCAAAGAACTGCTGCTCACTGGATATTTTTTTCTTTTCAGACTCTGTAAATGCTAGGGATGGTTGTGCAGGAAAATCCCAGTACATCAGCAGCTTCTGAAATGTCAGACCAACAAACATGGCACATTCAAAGTCACTTAAATCACTTTTCTTTCTCATTATGATGCTCAGTTGGAACTTCATCAGGTCACGTTTAATATGTCAATGTCCCTAAACACACTGAGGTATTGCCAGCTACTGTAATTGGCTGATTAGAGATTTGTGTATATGTTCGTCTGTATTACAAAGTGTGTCAAAAAAGTAAGAAAACGTGTTTTAATAGGTGTTGCACAGTGTTACTGGTATTATAGTAGTGTGGTTGTAAGTCTGGCCAAAACTTTCAACTCCAGTTGAATTTTGTGGAATTATGAAATCCCGTGAGCTCAGTGACAGTCTGCGACAGAGTCTTATCTTTTCTGTTACATTAGCTGAAACAGCTCCTGTCGTATCAGCATTTGGGTTTGAAGTGTCAGACAAGTTTGGACAAGGAAATAATCTTTTGGAAACCGTGTTTCTGGGCAAAGCTGATGCAAAACTGACAAATAACAGATCAGTCTGACAGAAAAGGTAAGTAAAATCTTACATTTATCAAATCTTTAGAGTCAAAAATTAAAGTAGAATCACATGTTCCATCTTACATACCAACGTTAAGAACCTTAGGGAAAAACAGGTGGAACTGTTTTATTTAAACATCTGACATCAGTGGTCTGTTTTTTATTTGCTTTTGAAGCGTAACAGCATGCCAGGATTTAAAAAGTTCTCTAAGGCCTTCAGAAAATAAAGGTTAAAGATGCATATGAGTCAGTCATCAGGAATTTGAAAGGGATTTCAGAATTACATGAAATAAATCATCCCACTGAAAAGCAAATGTACAAGTAGTGTAGATTTCAAACGACTGCCAATTTTTATGAAATGGCCACTCCAGCAAAGTCAGCCAAGGAGCAGATTGTCCAAGAACTCTACAAGAACCCAAAATGTCATTACAGGATGTGCAGCTTGTGCATACATTTATAATCAAACAGAGACTGCAAAAAATCCACTATTAGAGACATTGCATAGGAAAAAACCTTCAAAACTACAATGCCAATTGCCATATAGGCAGAGATCACACCTACTTGACCGATATACTCTGGAGAGACAAATCAAAGATGCCACAGTTGTTTAGCCACAGTAACAGCAGGAACAAAGAGAGGAACTGGTCTCTGCCTCAGAGACCATGCATGCTGCAGTCATCAATTTTAACTATAAATTCTGCATCATATCAAGGAGTGCTTGAAGATAATGTGAGGACAAAGGAGAGTGAAGTGGTTCTTTCAACAGCATAATGATCCTAAGCACACCAACAAATCCACCAAGGAATGGCTCACAAAAGAAGCAACAGAGGGTTATGAAATGGCCAATAGTCAAAGTGTAAATTTGAATTCCACTGAAATGCTTTGAGGGATTTCAAACAGGCACTATATGCAAGAACACCCTCAAAGATCTAGCAACTGAAAGAATTTTGCATGCAAGAGTGGTGAATATTTTCAGCAAGTCGGTCTCACAGACTGGTACACAGTTATTGACATTGCTTTTGATAAAGGGGCATGATACAACAACATACTTTGAAAAACCTAGAAGAATCAGCCTTATTCTAAAAGTGAATTGCTTTCTTTATGTGTATGCCAGTCACACTTGCCTCTATTAACCAGAGGCCCACATAATGTAAATCAATACAGTTTAGGGCAAGGACTTGCCGTAAGTATAGGGTACAACAAGGGTTAGGAAAATAGAAGTTAGATTTAGGTTAGTCTCCAGGAAATCATTAAAGAAAATCTTTCAAGAGAAACCTGAGAAGATTTACACTATATGGAACAAAGTATTGAACCAACTACACGTTACACCTACAGGTGCTTTTATGATATCCCATTCTCAATCCGGAGGCACTGATATGGAGTTGGTCCCCTCTTTCCACCTATAACAGGTTCCACTCTTCTGGAAAGACTTTCTATAAGATTTTGGAGTGTATCTGTAGGAATTTTTGTCCGTTCATCTCAAAGAACATTTGTGAGGTCAGACAGGGATGTTGGATGAGAGGGCCTGGCTGCAATTTCCATTCCAGTCCATCCCACAGGTGTTCAGTGGGGTTGAGGTCAGGGCTCAGTGTGGGCCAGTCAAGTTCTTACATATCAAACTCATCCAAACAGGCCCTAAGATTTACCCTCATTGGACTTCAGGGGCCCAGACCAACTCCAGAAAAACAACCCTATAGCACTACCCCTCCTCAACCAAACTTTACAGCTGGTACAGTGCAGTCAGGCAGGGAATGTTCTCCTGACATTCATCAAACCCAGACTCATCCATTAGACTGTCAGTTAGAGAAGTGTGATTTGTCACTCCACAGAAAATACTTCCACTTCTCCAGTGTTCAGTGCTTTACACCACTCCATCTGATTCTTGCGCTTGGTGATGTAAGTCCTGCATGCAGCTTCTCAGCCATGGAGCCATTGCACAGTTTTTGTGCTGATGTGAAGGCCACTAGAGCTTTGGAACTCTGCAGTTCCAATCCTGTCAGCAAAGTGTTGTCATATTTTATGCACTATGTGCCTCAGCACTCAGCAACACTACTCTATAACTGTATGTGGTTTGCCTTTTCATGGTTGAGTTGCTGTGTGTCCAGGGTGTACCCCAACTCTTGTCCTATGACAGCTGAGCAAAACTCCAGCCTACCCCCATTACGATGAATTGGACAAAAAAATGGATGTATGGATCATTGTTTTCCCCTTGGAGACTATTAACCTTTTCCCACTGACATGGTAGTGGTACACAATATACAACTGGCTCATTTATTCCCAAAAATACTGGTGCCAATTTCAAAAAGCCAGCACAAGCTTGGCACTGCAAAACTGCTGGGCCTAAAGTTGGAACCACTGTGGGAGCAAACAACTCAGGAAGACTGTGTTTGCTACAAGTTTCATCCAATGGAAATTACACCAAATTCTGCTGGTAATGCTTCCTAATAAATGCTGAAATGTGGGCTGGTTCTCAAAAATGCACTAAGACAAAACTAACTCCACAGCAGCTCCATGTAAGTATGTAGCAAAGGGTAGGAGAGAAGGCCAGAGCTGAATATACAAATGCTTTTAAAGCAAAGTGAAAAGTAATTTTCTCCATTTACAGTAAAATTTCCAAAAATATTTTTATTGAAATGATAGCACAAAGCCCCATCTGTTGAAGGTTACCCAAATTGGCCTATTCTCTCCGCTTGGCTATCACCCATTTATAGAGAGATATGAAAAGACCGATAGCAAAATATGATGCAAACAAAGACATCTCCAAGAGTGCATATCATCCACAACCACAAGGGAAAAAAGCAAGAAAAAATCCAATATCCAATATCCAAACATCATATCTTAAAATCTGTTCATAGAGCAGCGAGGGGAGGACTTTCAGGGCAGAGTATAAACATGACAGCGATGATTCAGAGACAGAAAAACAGGTATTGGGTTCTGAAGGTCTGACAGCAGCTGACGGGATTTGAGTCATCACTCAACCCCTCTGCTGCCTCCTCAGTCCTCCCAGTAAGGAAGACTTTCACCGATTTCCACAGTGTAATTATTCTGCAGGCACTGCTTTAATAGAAAGAGATGCAATCAGCAGGAAGTCTAACAAATCTATCTGATAGTCTAAGCAATCACAAGATAATATCATAGTTAGGCCTGGCTGAATACCAAACAGGAAACTGTTGTTTTAAGTCCCCTGTAGACTAAAAAAAAAAAATGGAGCTAATATTCTGTCTCCAAATAGTATATCTTATCTCGCTGTTGCTGTTCATAAAGGCCAGTCACATACAACCTCTTCTCCTCTACCTCTCTCTAGCCTCCTTTCTTTCATAAACTTCCAAAAACTATAGCGTAACAGAGAGAACATTAAAGTGTGGCTAAATCCTGAGTTATTTTGTGAAACACAGCCAACAAAGGCCAGTTGGGACTGTAGTCTATGTCCATTAGCCTCACAGCATGTGCGTGCTCACATGTGTGAGCATACAGCCATGAGTTCTCTCATGTGTGTGCAGGAGTCTAATCTGCATGTCAGAAGATCAACTGGAGTCGGAAACATCTCCCCAAGCATTTCCCCATTGATAGAAGGTTACTCTGTCAACCATTCATGGGGTGAAATTTTCCATGTCATCTCCTTTCCCTTCTCTCTGGTGACCTGTTGGGCTTTTTTTTTTTTTAGCTCTGCCTTACATTCTTACCATTCAGGGTGAGATTAAACAGTTACAGAGCATAAGCAAAGAAGTTCTAAACACTCAAGAACTCTGAACTCTAAACACTTCTGGTTTGACAGAGCCCACTCGCAAGACAGTCCAGCATGAATGGGGTCCTGTGGTACTGCAGCCCCGCACTAAGGGAAACCTAAGCACAAGGTAATAGTAACTCCCCCATTTCCCACTCCCAAGGAGGACCAGTGCCACAGAAGAAATAGAGCACAAACACATTGTATTTATTATTTTTAGACATATATCGCCAGGGTGAGCATGGCCAAGATAGCAAACTCATCACTAGGACATGACTTGGTCTGGTTGGGAGCTATGATGGAGGTAGAGTGATGCTGGTATAGTCAGGCTCCAGAATAAAGGGAATGCCCCTAGTCTTCAGTAAACCAGAATAACAGGGTGAACAGCACCACCCACAGGCAGGGAGGAAAACGCAATACAAGTGCACACATGCACGTATTATGGCTGTCTTTATGACGCTTTTAACAGGAGTCAAGACTGATATGCAGTACTGTGCTAAAGTCTTGAGCTATACCTCAGTTCTTTAAATTTGGCTTCCAAGGAGCAAGGCAAGTGGTCTTGAGCAATAATTCTCCAGGCTTTCTGTAGGTCTTTCAAAGTTTTTCGTTGGACATCGGCTGCTTTGTCACTCATTTTCAGTCCAGTTCTTGTGGCTGACCATTTTCAGAGGTTTATATGTTTGTTTATCCACTTAACACTTACCGATGAATCATTCAAGCATAAAAACAGCACCTAACTCCATGGACGAACCAGTGTTGTGTCTACACATAATGGACTACTTATCAATCAATCAAGAACCAATTTTAAATTGTTTCAAAAACTTGTCATTTGTTCTCATTTATTTAGTTTAATTCATGAAAAATGCCAATAATAACACAATTTGACAGACATAAAAATATTATTTTGCACCAACAAAGTGATTCTCAAAGAGCTAATAGCTGAAAACTTGGCATATCTTGGCAAGGTGTGCAGTGTCCCTCCATCCATCCATTTTCTTCTGCTTATTCAATTTAGGGTTGCAGGGGGTGCTGGAGCCTATCCCAGCTGTCATGGGGCAAAAGGTGGAGTACGCCCTTAACAGGTCACCAGTCCATTGCCTGACCAACAGAGAGCCAGACAACCATTTGCTCTCGCATTGATCTTGCTACAACCAATTCAGAATTGCCGATCAACCTAACCCGTTTGCATGTCTTGAACTGTGAGAGGAAGCCGGAGCACCTGGAGTATCCACACGTGGGTGTACAGTATGTCCTTAAAAAATCTGAGGAAAACTGACAAGTTAAAGAAAAAAAGACAGATTTTTTTATCAATCTTATTTGACATGTATACATGTACAACCAAAAATATCATTTCAGCTGAATAATTAATATCAGTTGTCGACCAACTTTTTTTCCCATAACAGTTGAGTATTGTTTTGTTTGCAAAAAATCTTGGACTATCCTTCCAACAACTGTTGAAGTATTTCAGTCTAGACCAAAGTGATTGATCGAACAACAACACCTACCCAAGGACCCTGCCTCAAGCATTGCCTGTTATTTTTTTGTAAATAAATATGTGCTTCCTGAGAGTGCTGCTGAGGACAAGGTATGTGGAATGTATTGGAGACGAATAAAAAAACCTCTAAGAAAGCTCAAAAAATGAACAAAGAGAACATGCAAGCTCCACACAGAAGGGCCTACGTTATCCAGCAGCTGGATTCGAACCCAGACCTTGTTGCTGGGAGGCAATAGTGCTAACAACCACACCACCGTGCTGCTGGTAAGTTTCACAAAGAGAAAAATAATGACCAACAGAATCTGTGGGCTGCATCTGCCTTCATTAGTGGCCCTTCTCATAGCCACTGACATTTGTGGTGCCTAGTTGGTGTATTGGTGGAAATGTGTGGAAGGGCTTTAGAATGGGTACACATCATTGTAAAGGAGTATTAGATACCCATAGATGTAAATGTACCATAGACGTAAAAGGTGGTAAGCGTGTTTGCAATTATGGTGTGCCCTTTTATGTTGTGAAGATTAGTTGAGTCAGAGAAAAAAATTGTAGAGTAAAAGCACAAGGTCAAAGAGTGAAAAGCTTTGTCACAAAATTCCCCTTCACAGGGATATACTATACATGACAAAGAGAGTCTGGAACACAATTGATGGACTGATGTCAGCACTCTTGTGGAGGACAGGCTGCCGGGACAAATCTCTTTACCCGGACAAGGTCATTTGCAGGAGACGGCCCTCTGCATATGGAGAAGTTAAGAGGCTGTGTTCTGGCCCATTGTGTGTTTCATGGTGAATCCTCGAAGCAGTGCGTCGTGTCAAGTGTTTCTCCAAACCTCTTGTTGAAACCCTGACTCTGATTGTGATTTAATCATTCTCTAGTCCACATCCTTTAGCCTGAACAAGCCAGACTTTAGTGGAGAGCTGTGAGGTCAACAACTTTAGCTCAAAGTGACAAAATTTACATTCAGAATGGTTGGGGCGGCTTCAAAGCATGACACAAATAACAATAAAATAATTCCCATTTCATGCCAGTTTGACTCCATAATTAGGAGCACACAGCTGCCCTCAAACACACACAGTTAGTGTGTTAAAGCTTTCACAGATACAGTGGCTTGTAAAAGTATTCACTCCCCTTGGCATTTCTCCTGTTTTTTCCCCCAGAGTCAGCACTTTGTTACTTTTGGTCTCTTTGTTGCCTCTCTCATCAATGCCCTCCTTGCCTGCTCTGTGAGTTTTGGTGGAAGGCCCTCTCTAGGCAGGTTTGTTGCGGTGCCATACTCTTTTCATTTTGTGGAGGGTTTTGTGATGATGGTGCTCTGTGAGATTTTCAAAGTTTGGGATATTTTTTTAAAACCCAACCCTGATTTGTACTTCTCCACAACCTTGTCCCTGACCTGTTTAAAGATTTGAACTAGTTTGTGTCAATTTTTACATTACAAAATCCATTTAAATTACAGGTTGTACATCAGAGGGACAGCTCAAGTTGAGAAGTTTGGAGATCAAGTCAGAGAGGCAAGGCTGAGATGGTTTGGACATGTTCACAGTAGGGATAGTGGATATGTTGGACAAAGGATGCTGAACAGCTGCCGGACAGGAGGAGAAGAGGAAGATCACAGAGAAGGTTCATGGATGCAGGGAAGGAGGACATGCAGAGGGTTGGTGTGAGGGAAGAGGAGGCAAGGGATAGGGTGAGATGGAGGCAGATGAACTGCTGTGGTGACCCCTAATGAGAGCAGAAGAAGAAAAACACAAAAAATAAGAAAAATGCCAAGGGCCCCTGTAAATGCCAGATTTAATTTTGCTCTGGCAATGAAATGCAATTCATGTCACTAAGGTCACAAACACTATTCAGTGCTTAGAAGGTATTTTAACCTGAAATGTTACTAATGAAAGTACATCACAAAAACGATAGCAATTAGCTCATAACGGACCTAATGGAGATGGTACTTTTGGTTCCTGCGCAGTGATGTGTTGCCAGGTTTGACTGCAGCAAGCACTACTTAAGATGTCAGATCTTGATGAGCCACCTCCATTTTCAAGTGGCATCTTGAAGCTTGTTTACTGAAAGCCTGATGCACAAGAGGGTATGTGCCATTAAACTGTTTTTGCAGTTTAAGCAAAAATTAAATTAGCAGATCGCTGTCCTAGGCATTAGGATGCACAATCGAATGCATTTAGTATTCAATTCAATCCAATCCACATTCCAATAGCAAATTTAAGGTGTGACTTATGTGTATTTTCTAATCTTACAGGCCCCGCAAAATGCTTTAATAAGACTTCTATTAGGAAATTAGATCCTATTCCAACCTCTAACCACCTAACTCTAACTTTAGGATTCAGTGTTTAAGGTTTAAGGGTTAGCATTGACAGAATTTGCTGAAGACAACATGTAACATAATAAATAATTGATGACCTCAGATTGACATTGATTTGATGAGCTGCAGGCTCAGGTTAAGACATCCGCTTTTAGCAAGACTGACACTAAACGCTCAGAGAAAGCTTATATCACAGATAGTGATAGAAAAATCAATATTATGAGGAAGGTGTTATTATGTTCCAAAGAGAAATTGTTCATTGCTTGCAGCTTTTTCAATATACTGATGTACAGTATCTGCACAAAAAGCATTGGGGAACACTGTCCCTTCCCCACAGGTGTATAAAATCAAGCACCTAGCAATGCAGTCTGTCTTTATAAACATTTGTGAAAGAAAGGGTCGTTCTAAAGAGCTCAGTGAATTTCAATGTGGTACTGTGATAGGATGCCACCATTACATCAAGCCTGTATGTGAATTTTTTTCCTTCTTGCAGTATATATTCTAAGATCAATTCTAAGTAGTATTACTGAAAAGTGGAAGTGTTTAAGAACCACAGCAGCTCAGCCACAAAGTGACAGACCATGTAAAGTTACAGAGCGGGGTTGCTGAGTGCTGAAGCACATAGTACATAAAATTTGCCAATGCTATGCTGGCTCAATAACTGCAAACCTCCTCTGGCATTAACACCAACACAAAAACTGTGCACCGGGAGATTCATGGCATGAATCTTACATCTTACATCATCAATCTTACATCATCAAGCACAATGCCAAAAGTTAGATGAAGTGGTGTAAAGCAAGCCACCACTGGACTCTGGAGCAGTGGAAGAGTGCTCTGTAAAGTGAGAAATCCCATTTCTCTATCTGGCAATCTGATGGATAAGTCTGGATTTTATCAATGCCAGGAGAACGTTACCTGCCTGAATGCATTGTGCCAACTGTAAACTTTAGTGGAGGAGGTTTAATACTATGGGGTTGTTCTTATGAAATGAAATTTTAAAGCTTCAGCTTTCTGAGATATTTTGGACAATTCCATGCTTCCAGCTTTGTGGGAAAAGTTTGGGGAAGGCCCTTTTTTGTTTCAGCATTAATCAATACATTTATTGTGGAAGAACTTGACTGGCCCACACCAAGCCCTGAGCTCAACCCCGTCAAACACCTTTGGGATGAACTAGAACAGAGATTGTGAGCCAGGCCCTCTCATCCCACATCTGGTCAAAAATTCCCACATAAACACTCCAAAATCTTATAGAAATCATTTTTAAATAAGCAGAAGCTGTTATAGCTGCAGAGGGGGGACCACTTACTTATTAATGCAAATGGATTTAGAATGAGTAGTGAAGAATGAAGAATAGTGTAAGAGTTGAAAGACTGGAGAAACAAGAGAGGTCAATATCCTTCAAATAAAATGCTTGCTGGATTGCTGAAAAGTGTGTGAAACAACTTAATCCACACACTTTCAGAGCTTTCACAGTGGTTCAACCTGACTCAAGTTTAGAATTTTGAGTGTGCCCACTTTTCTGCATGTAAACAAATTTAATCCCAAGGATAACTTCTAGGAAAGACCGTCCAAAAAAACGCAGCATTTCCCTACCCTAAATGATTATTGAAACCAATGGCTTCTAAAAACTGCTGTGAGAGCCTTTAAGCATAGTCGGACCACACCTTGTACACACTACTTAATGTCAAGCGTGACCTCCCTTTGAGCTTGGGACATTTTTTTTTTTTTTGGCCCGGAATCCCTGTGAATTACATTCATGTTGGCTAATATCCATTTAGCAGAGTATTGCTGAAACTGTCTTGTCTGAAAACAGGTGCACCTTTTTAAGAATATGTATGGAAAAGTGTTCCTGCTGCAGGCTACATCAGAACACACTGTAAGATTAAAAGGCTGACCCTCCTTCAGGATTCATGTGCTCCTACTGTTCATGCATTAAGCAACATAAATTTCTGAGGAGAGACACAGCCAAATAAGAAAGTATTCCAGATGCTACTCGAAGATGTTGAAGGTGGTTAAGCCCACCTGGAATCCACTTGTTAGCACCATGGACATGTTTGTGCGTAGCCAACTTCCTTTTTTTCCCTGTCCCCTTTCATCTTAGTCCCTCCCATTAGAGATGCAAGTGAGGACAAGATAAGAAGACAGAGGAGCCAAGGCTACAGGCACTGAATGATCTCAGATGTAACAGTGCTAGTTTTATATTCAAGGTCACATTAAATTCTTAATATGGCACCATGTGACAAGATAGCATATCTTTTTTATAATGATGTGCAGAGAAACTGTGAAGGACAGAAAGTTTGATCAACTTAAGTAACAAACAATATGAATAAAAAGGATGAGCTGTTTTTAGAGTCCTTCTCAACAATGGTTTAATATCCAGGTGTGTGCCATGAATCTCCCACCCACAAAGGATAGATTCTTCATTATATAGTTAGTGTTGGGGCAATTACATATATTGTGTAATTTTGCCTCCGTACAGCACCACAGAGGATTCTAAATCAAACTGCCATAATATGGTCGAAGTGCAGACTTTCTGCTTTAATTTGACGGGTTTGACAAAAGAATTGCATTAACTGCTTAGGAGTCACGGCCATTTTTATTCATAGTCCCCCACTTTCAGAGGCTCAAAAAATCAGTTTCATGGCCAGGAGAGGCCAATTCCCTCATTACTCTATGACAAACTAAGCAGATAAAAGATCTGGAGTTAATTCCAAGTGCTGAACTTGCATTTGGTAGCTGTTCACTAAAATTCTCAACATGAGGTCCAAAGAGATGTTGATGCAAAAGAAAAAGGCCATTATTAGGCTGAAAGACCAAAAATAAACCTATCAGACAGACAGCAAAAACTTTAGCAGTGGCCAAAACAACAATCTGGAACAGTTTTGAAAAGAAAGAAGGCAATGGCCAGCTCAGGAACACCAAAAGGCCTGGAAGATCAACTTAAAATGGATGATCACAGAATTCTTTTTCTTAGTTATTGCCAAACCCCTTGAATTAAACCTGAAAGTCTGCACTCGCATTGTGACTGTTGGATTGTCTGGGGTGGTGTATAGATGCAATTTTTTTTTAAAAAAAGTGTCATTGTCCCAGAACGTATTAACCTATTGTAGCTGTTCTTGCAATCCTCCTCTCTCCTCTGTCTTCCAGATGCATTTTACAAACTGGAAGATCCTTTAGCATGGTGTACTAAGATTGATTTCAGAGTCACAGGCAGGAGGATGGAGGACAGAGGAGACAACAAGTCACAAATTAGGGAAATGAGAAAAGCCTTTTGTTTTGATTTGAGGAGAGAAACTTGTTTCTGTCACTGCAGGGGTGCCGCTGCTGCTTTGTCAGCCTCAGTTTTATTTCCAATTTTATTTTTTGTTCTTTTGTGTTTTGATCCTTTTTTTGCTACTACCCAGTTTTATTATGGACCTCTTATTCATTTGGGGAAAAATTAATTAAGTGTTGACTGATTTTTAAACTCCCTGTGTGTTCGCATGTTCTCCCTGTGCTTGTGTCATTTTCCTTCAAGTAGCTGGGCTAACCCCAGTCTATCACAGGGGTTAGCCCTGTGATAGACTGGTGGTCTCTCCAAGGTGTACCTCGCTTGGCGCCCTATGACATCTCAGATAGGCTCCCACAACCTTAAAACTGGATAAGCAGGACGGAAAATTTTAAATTACTATTTAACCTAATATCCTAATGTCCTTGGACTCTGGGAGAAAGCTGGAATACCTGGTGAGAACCCATGCAGACACAAGGAGAACATGCAGACTCCACTCAGAAGGCCCCCAGTCAGCCAGTGAATTTAAACCCAGGACCCTCTCGCTGTGATGTAAAAGTGCTAGCTGCTGTGCCACCTCCATCTATCCATCCACCCATTCTCTACCACTTACTGAAATCCGGATACGTGGGCAGCAGTCTAAGCAGAGATACCCAGACCTCCCTCTTCCACATTCTCCAGCTCTTCTGGGGGGACAAGAGGGCATTTCCAAGCCATCTGACAGATTTAATCTCTCCAGCATCTCCCGGGGAGTTTCTCCCAGTTAGCCACGCCCTAAATACCTCACCTAGGTCACGTCCAGGAGGCAATGGCTCAGTGCGTCGGAGGACAGATTTAGTAGCCTGAGAGTTACGGATGGAGCCGGTTCGGATGGAGTTCAGTTGCGGCCACCCAAGACCCACCAGCTCAAGACCCTGCCCTGGATGCATGGGTGTGGAGGTGGACCAGATGCCATAAGGATGTCACCCCCTCAGCGCCCTTGAGCAAAGCACCAAACCCCCACATTGCTCCCTGAAGCCTGAAATGGCAGCCTTGTATGCCGACCTCCCTCACTGCATGTGTAGAAGCATCGTCAATTGTAATTTCTCACCTCAGCACATTATTCAGTTTCTGGGAGCAGTCTCTTGGAGAGAGGTTGGAATTTGCACCATTCTGTAGTTGCCCTTGGTGAGAGGTGGGAAACAGGGGTAGGTATCCATCTGGCTTCACACTTATAAACTGGAGATTTCCCCAGTGGATGAGAGGATTGCTTTCCTGTATTGATCTTCATTTGTGCTTATGCACCAAACGACAGTTCAGAGAACCCAGCCTTCTTGTAGTGCCCACACCGCCTCTTTAAATTTAAATGTTTAACCTAGTCATGTTATAATTGATCTAATTTATTTTTCAACCCCTGGACTTCAGTCACTCAGCTCTATTTTAGCACGTCACACATATTTGTTTAGGGATGATGTTTTTTTGTCCCTGTCTATCCCTTCTTTGATGCTATAGGATGCTAAAATTATAGCCTAGCTGAGCTGCAACAAGCCAGATGGATGACAGCCATGGCGTATAACACAACCCGATTCAGATAGACAAGAACACAATCTAATCGTTTCTAAATGTGAATCCTTGCGTTAAATTGAAGGGTCGATCCACAGAAAATGAAACTCACCATTTACTCAGTGGGAAATTATAGCTTGGGGACATAATTGTAGAAAAACATCCAAAGATAATTTTCAGAGCCATAAAGAACATCCAATACAGCAAATCATTTTTACACTTCTTTCTCTGTTGGTCTTTAAAAAACATGTGTAGCATGTCAAGCCTGCTGATGTCAAACTACTGAGAAATTCTTCAGGACTGATGATAATATTCTGAACAAAATGTGGCTCATTTTTTGATTGATACAAAATTTAGGGTTCCTAGCATATACAGACATACAATCACCAGACATTTTATTAGGTATACCTTGCTAAAAGGCAAAGCTTTTGATTTACCAGTCTATCTACGTTCCTACCTTCACTTATGGTCATGAACTTTGGGTAATGACCTAAAGAATGAGATCGCGAATACAAG
The DNA here is from genome assembly GCA_015106775.1 of Etroplus canarensis. NCBI lineage: Eukaryota > Metazoa > Chordata > Actinopteri > Cichliformes > Cichlidae > Etroplus > Etroplus canarensis. Next base: position 35,931 of record VUQH01040937.1, read on the forward strand.
CAGCTGAAATGAGCTTTCTCCGCAGGGTTGCTGGGCTCACCCTCAGAGATAGGTTGAGGAACTCAGTCATCCGGGAGAGGCTCAGAGTAGAACCGCTGCTCCTCCACATCGAAAGGAGCCAGTTGAGGTGGTTCAGGCATCTGATCAGGATACCCCCTGGACGCCTCTCATTTGAGGTGCTTCAGACACGTCCCTCTGGGAGGAGACCCCGGGGAAGACCCAGGACACACTGGAGAGATTATGTCTCCCATCTGGCCTGGGAAAGCCTTGGTGTCCCCCTGAAGAGCTGGAGGAGGTGGCTGGGGAGAGGAAAGTCTGGGTTTCCCTGCTCGAACTGCTGCCGCCGCGACCCGGACCCCCAGAAAAGCGGTAGAAGACGAGACGATATCTTGCTAGTATTGGATTGGACCCACTTTCGCTTGAAGAACTCGCTTAAATCTTCATTGTATAGATTCAAAAAGGGGCTGGAAAGAGAGATTTTGATCCATAATTGGCATGATGGCATCACACAGTTGCTGAAGATTTGTCAGCTGCACATTCATGATGTGAATCTCCTGTTCCATCACATCCCAAATGTGCTCTATTGGACTGAGATCTGGTGACTCTGGAGGACATCTGAGTGCAGTGAACACATCCTCATGTTCAAGAAACCATGTTAATTCGATCTGAGCTTTGTAACATGATGCGCTATCCTGCTGAAAGCAGTCATCAGGAGATGGGTACACTGTGGTCATTCCGGGATGGAGATAGTCAGCAACAATACTCGGATAGGTTGTGGTGTTTAAAAGATGCTCAATTGGTACTAAGGGGATACTAAAGGTACTAAGTAAGTACTAAGGGGTATAAGTATCCCAAGAAAATATCCCCCACAAAACTAAACCAGTGATACAAGGCAGGATAGATCCATGCTTTCGTACTATTATGCCATATTCTCATCCTACTGTACAAATTATTTGGGAAAAATCGAGACTCGTCAAAGCAGGCAACATTTTTCCAGGCTTCTGCTGTCCAGTTTTGGTAAACCTGTGTGAACTATAGCTTCAGTTTCCTGTTATTAGCGGACAAGAGCAGCACCAGGTGTGGTCCATCTGCTTCAAGGTTTGACGTGCCGTGCATTCAGACATACTCTTTTGCATGCTTTGGTTGTAACGTGGTTTTTGAGTCACTGTTTTCTTCCTACCCAAGCAGTCTGGCCCTTCTTCTCTGACCTCTGGTATCAACAAGGCATTTTGCCCCAGAGAACTGAGGACACTGAATAGTTTCTCCTTTTCAAACCATTCTCTGTAAACTCTAGATATGGTTGTGCAGAAAAATCCCAGTTGCTCAGGCGATTCTGAAATGCTCAGACCAGCCCATCTGGCACTAAACAACCATGCCACGTTCGAAGTCCCTTAAATCACCTTTCTTCCCCATTCTGATGCTCCGTTTAAACTTCAGCAGGTCATATTGTCCATGTCCACATGCCTAAAGGCATTAAGTTGCTGCCATGAGTTTAGCTGATTAGACATTTGTGTTAAAAAGTATCATTCGAGAATATAGTTTTTGCTGATTTTTTTATTTTATTTAAGTTGTGTAAATATGTTTAAATTAATGTTAGTGGATATAATTGTTGCTGCTTTAAAAAAAAAAATTTAAATAGTGTATATATGGCCTTTCTTATGTATTTTTATAACTTAATGACTATCTTTGGATATACTCGATTGCCTTTGCTGCCGATAAAGACTATCTTATCTTAACTTGCCTTGCCTTGTCTTGTGTTGTCATCTTATCTTGTGGTTGAACAGGAGTACCTAATAAAGTGGCCTTGAATATATCCTTGCTGAGGGATGGATTACAGAAATATGGAGCAGGATTATTTACCATAATTATCAACAAATGGCATAATGCCAGAGAGCTTTAATCCCTGTTCACTGCTAATGGTGTGATACAGCTATATCATGCACCACTAAAGCTGACATGTTGTGTCCACACTTTTGGTAACTTGAGTTTTGGTCTCAGCGTCCTTGGCTAAACATATGGCACTGGATAATGAATCTATTTTCTATGTCTTCTCTCCATTAAGCCTCCCTCCTCACCTCCTGAGATGTTAAAACCCATATGACCACAGCTGGGAATCCCCACTGCAATGACAACTCAATTTAGTATTGAACAGATTTTGCCTGAACTTTGTGCCATATTTAAATATAATCCCACTGCTGCTATCATACTGTTAACAAGAGGCAAATACATACATAAGTAAAAGCACGACCACACAAGCCATCACCACCAGCACTCCCTAAGGTCTATTTATAGGCTTCCTGGAACAGCATGTTCTAGTCAATAATAGTCCGAACAGTAAGCTGGTCTTTTAATCACCATTTTAGACAGCACATATGTAACACCTATACTGCAATAACAGTGTCATACTTCAGATAATTACAGTTGTTCGCAGCATTTGCCAGTTTGAACAGTTGAAGTTAAATATTCACAAATATAATTACCATGAAGCCAATGTGTTCATTAGTGCACGGATACATCTGCAGTGTTGTGTATTTGCTACCACCAACATGGTCAGGCAAACATGTGGGAGGAAAACAAATCACTGTGATGACCTGTTGTATATTCACTAACTTTACAGTCTCCTGAACAAGCACTGAAAGACCACGTTCATTAATGAAACTCATTATCAGTGCCAGCTGAGAGAGGGGAAGTGATCAAAAATACGAGAGAGTTAGACAGCAGGTGCAAGTGAGGTAAACAGAATTAAAAAGAACCAGCAGCTATGGAGTAGCTGTTTTTCTTTGACATTTCATTAGATCTCTTTCCTAATCAACAGGCACTCTAAGTAAAAAGGCACTAAGAACAGCTGAGCTGATTACTGTGTAATTGTGTGATAATCAGTGTTGACACAGGGTGCAGATGCAGTGAACTGTGGCTTAGTTACAAAGAAAGCCACAGGTAGTAAAATGGTTTGTTAAAATATTGTTTCAGTTTACTGTATAAAATAGTCCAAATTGGTGCAGTAGAATGAAAAAAATCTAATAAATACAAAACCAAAAAGTAGTGCGTTCATGTGTATTTACCCCCTTTGCTATGAAGCCACTAAATAAGATACGATGCCATGACGTACTATAACAGGTCATCTGGTCACATGCAACTAAAATTGAACTTTTTGGCTATCAAGGAAAACGCTATAAGGTGAATGCGCAAATCACTACTATATATAATAGGACATGACCAAAGAAAAGCAGTCCAGGTATTAAAGGGAGGAGTTACAGAGTCTGATGGCCACAGATAGGAATGGTTTCCTGTGGCATTCTGTGGTACATCTTGGGGGAATGAGTGCTGTCCAGCCTGTCATGGACAGGGTGTGAAGGATTGTCCAATATTTAGATAGTATGTTCCTTTCTGACACCACTGTCAGAGAGTCAAGCTCTACATCCACGATGTTGCTGGCCTTGCAGATCAGTTTGTTGAGTCTGTAGGTGTCTGCTACCCTCAGTCTGCTGCCCCAGCACACTACAGCATAGAGGATGGCACTGGCTACCACAGACTCATAAAACATCCTGAGCATTGTCCAGCAGATGTTGAAGGACTCAGAAAATCGAGTTGGCTTTAACCCTTCTTGTAGATGGCTCCTGTGTGTTTAATGAAGTCCAGTTTATCGAGGTATGTGTAGTCTGCCACTATCTCCACACAGACCCCATTGATAGAAACAGGGGTCACTGGTGTTTTGGTCCTTCTCATGTCCACAACCAGTTCTTTAGTCTTTGTCACATTAAGCTGCAGATGGGTTGAAAAAAGTTGCCCACCACAGTCCTGTGTTCTTCCTCATCATCCTCTCTGATACACCCCACTACTGCAGAGTCTTTATAAAACTTCTTAAGGTGGCAAGTCTCTGTGCAGTAGCTAGAGTCTGCAGAGGGCAAAAAGAGAGAACGGTCCCCTGCAGGGTTCCGGTGTTGCTGACCTCACTGTCCGACACACAGTGCTGCAGATGCTGCCAGTCAGGTAGTCAACAATCCAGGCCAGAAGAGAGACATCCACCTGCATTACTATCAGCATCTCACCCAGTTAAAAATATACTTAGGACATTTAAAGAACAAGAAAACTTAAAAAGTTGGAGAGTCTCCAACAGGATGCATACAGGCTGGCACATTTGCACTGAGGTCTGTTTGAAGTTCATGGGAGTTCAGTTATAAAGAGACTGAGCAAGCACAGCTTGTTTAGAAGGGTTTCCAGGAGAAAGACAATTCTCTCTAAAAAGAGCTTTGCAGCATCACCCAGCTTTGCAAAGCTGCGTCTGAAAAAAACCCCACAAGACTTCAGGAACAATTTTCTTTGGACAGACAAGACCAAAGCGGACATGTTTGGCCATAATGCATAATGCTGATTCTAAGCACGCCAGCAATTCTATGACAGAACAGCTGAAAAAGAAAAGAATCAAGGTCAAGTCAAAGTCCAGACCTCAGCTCAATTGAAATACTCTGGTGGGATCTCGAGAGCTGTGAATAAATCACCATCGATAAACCACAGTGAACTGAAGCAACGCTGTAAAGAACATCTGAGGTTCTATTTATCTCATTTTAAGGCCTGCTAAGAACCACAGAGCTGAAAGAGAGTTTTCTTTTTCAAGAGTGTGCAGCTGTTCACCTATTCAGAGGTCTATTTTGTTTCTGCCCCTGAGGACGTGAAATAAGTGTGACCACAGCAGAGCAACAGGGAGCAGTGCTAAGAAGTCTGTCAAAGAGTTGGATGAGACAGAAAGTGAGAAATGTGAACACATTTAAAAGTTGGAAATGTGAAGGTGAGAGGAGGAGGAAGGGGAGGACGCAGCAAGATGAGAGAGAGAAGCTGAAAAGAATCTGCCAGTCAGCTACACAAACACAGTTAATATGACTAAAATGCAAAACAACTGACTGCTCCAGTGTGACCACTGTAGCTTGTTTGAAAGTAACTGCTAGCCACCACAGGCCTGCAAAAATTAGATTTTTCCTTCATTGCTGTTATGCAAATTTTGATGAGGCCTGGTTCTTCAGGAGACACAGATACAAGTTGCAGCATCATTTACTGTGCATCTTGGTGCCAAGAACAAACAAGGCAACCACATATCTTTGCAGGTCATGCTGTCACCCCAATTCAGAGGCTATCCTTCCACCAGAAACATTTTTAGACTTCATACAATATTCTGTTCATCACTTCATCCAGATGAAGTCTTTCCTAATCTGTCGCCTACAGCTCAGCTTTCTGAACTTCATGTGGCTGCAGACCCAATTAAACATACAGGCAGACTTCGAGGCCCCAGAGAAAGGCTGCATGGACACCAACAGAAGCCTCCCATTACAGAGCAGCTTATTGGATTTCAACAAAAAAGAGAGACCTTATTCACAAATCCCTAACAGGCCCTGCCGTCTGTAAAGTAGCAGAGTGAATCTGCATAGGAGGAATGCAGAAATTGAGATGTGCAAGTATTTTCCTTTATCTGCTTCAAGCAGCTTTTCATGTGAAAATATTTTGTAGTATTAGAGGCTGTGTTTTGAAATAAATTCCACCTGTACAGTATTCTTTTACACATGCCTGAATGTTGTAACTGAGTTTAACATTACAGGTTTTTCTTTTTATTTGACCCCACCAAATGTTACCCAGGATAGCTTTATATTTTCCTGACACATTGCTTTATTTTCACAGTGAAAGCATTTTCAGTTCCAGCAATATTTATAAAACAGTTCATACTAACAATAAAGCTCAAATCTAACCTTTGTCTTTGAGTGCAAAGTGTTTCCCCTCTACTTTGGGACCTAACATAACTTTAACCCTGGTCTTTTAGAATAATACCACATATAGTTAGGTCAATAAGTACATTACATGGGCAGTGATAAGTAAATCAAATAGTCAAAATGTGATTGAAGTGCAGACTTTCAGCTTTAATTCAAGGGGTCTGGCAAAAGAATTGCATTGACTGTTTGGGAATTACAGTAATTTTTTTACATAATCACCCAGTTTCAGAGACTCAAAAGTAATGGAACAAACTAAAATAATTTTAAATATAAGGATTGTTTTGAATACTTGTATGAAAATCCTTTACAGTCAGAAGTCTAGAACACATGGACATCACCACTGTGTTGCCTCCCTCGAGATGCTCTGTCGGACCTTTACTGCAGCTGCCTTCAGTTGCTGCTTGTTTGTGGGTCTCCGCCTTCAGTTTTGTCTTCAGTAACTGAAAAGCAGCTCCGTTGGGTCCAGATCAGGTGACTAACTTGGCCAATGAAGAAAATCCCATTTCTTTGCCTTGAAAAAACTCTTGGGTTGCTTTTACAGTATGCTTTGGGGTGGCTGTGGCTCAGGAAGTTGAGCGGATCATCTTATAACTAGAAGGTTGGTGGCTCAGTCCCTGACTGCTCCAGTCTACATGTTGAAGTGTCCTTGGGCAAGATACTGAACCCCTAATTGCTCCTGATCCATCCATCAGAGTGTGAATGTGTGCATGATAGTTAAATGCACTTAAAGAGCTGTATGAATGGGTGAATGAAGCTTGTGAAAAGTCAGTAAAAAGTACTTTGAGTCCTCAGTTAGAGTAGAAAAGCACTATATAGCTACCAGTCCATTTACCATTATCCATTTGCACTGTGAAGTGCCATCCAATTAGTTTGGTGGCTGAATCTGAGCAAAGAATGTAGACCTGTACAACTCAGAATTCCTCCTCCGCATCTTCAGGAAGCACTAGTGACCCAGATCTATTGGCAACCACACATGCCCATGCCCTAACATTGCCTCCACCATGTTTGACAGGTGGTGCGATGTGATTCTGATCATGACCTGTTGCTTTCCTTTTCCATACTCTTCTTTTCCCATCAATCTGATACATGTTCATCTTGATTTCATCTGTCCAAAGATTTTTTCCAGAACTGAGCAGACTCTCTTCTTTTCATTTTCTGCTTAAATCTAATCTGATCTCTTGTTCCTGAGTGTAACCAGTGGTTTGCACCTATTTCCAACTGTATTCTGATTCTAAATCTGATAAAGGCGTGTATTTATTGTTGACTTTGACAATGATTCATCTGCCTCCTCGAGAGTGTTCTAGGCTTGGCTAGATGTTATGTTAGGATTTTTGTTAACCAAGGAAAGAATTCTGTGATCATCCACTTTAGTTGTCTTTCTTGGTCTTACAGGTCTTTTGGTGTTGCTGAGCTGGCCACTAAATTCCTTCTTTTTAAGAATGTTCCAGATTGTTGTTTTGGCCACTCCTAAAGTTTTTGCTATCTCTCTAATAGGTTTATTTGGGTTTTTCAGCCTAATGATGACCTTCTTCACGTTGACATATCTTTAAATGTCACATTAAGATGCTACCAAATGCAAGGTCAACACTTGGAATCAACTCCAGATCGTTTATCTGCTTAATTTCTCATGGAACCATGAGGGAACAGGCCTCATCTGGCCATGAAACTGCTCATCAGTCAAATGTCCCATTACTTTTCCACCGCTAAAAATGGGGGGCTATTTATAAAAATGTCTGTAACTCCTAAAAGCTTAATACAATGCTTTTACTAAATCCCACAGTATTCTATCCATGTAGTGGTGTATACATTCACCTTAGAAGCAAAAGTTCACTGGTTCAATGCCAAGCAGGGACACAAGCTCCTCTCACCATGAAGGATTGCTCAGGAAGAGCATCTGGTGTAAAACCTCTACTAAGTTATCAATGCAGATTAATACACACCTTGAAGGCACATTTTTGTACATACCAAACCAATTGAATTAAAGCTAAAAATCTACACTTTTATTACATTTTGTTTGATTTCAAATTCTCTGTGGTAAAGAATACAAAGACAGCTTTTAAAAAATGCATGCCGTTGTCTAAATACTTAGGGATCTAACTGTGTGATACTCTGCTTTAACTGCATTCATTATTGGACTAGTACCACCCAGGCAATGTTAACACTCTTCGTCGGGTGTACAGTAAGCATTCATGAAAACTCAAAACAGTCTTCAAAACATTCTTCAGAAACCTGTCAAGAATTTCATCACTGTAACAGTGAGGAATAGGAGAGACAGAAACAGGTTATTCACTAACCACATGATGATAAAACTGAGATTACCCTTATTGTGCTATTGGATATCACTGATGCACCACTGTGAAGGCCTATAACAAAGGTTATACATAAGATATAAACATGTAAAACAGTAAAACAGTTGAAAATGCATGTATGATCATTGCAAAAGCTTTAATTTTGGCCTTAAAGTATGATAGTAGGGGAGAAGCAAAGAAGACTTTGTTGGTACTATAGTATCGCTTTTAGCTTTTCTAAATAACAACTTGATATGTGATTGTTTTAAATTCATAAATATTGAAGTGAGACAGACATAACATTTTAATACATTGATCAATTTTGGGGCTGTTTAGTTTCTTCCACACTAAGGGAAAGAAAAGTACAAAATATGCAATCTATTGGCAGATGAAAGCTATTTTGAATATTTAAACATAAACTTGCTAAAAGGATATTCATCATGCAACCTGGGGAAGGGAAGTTTCATGGATATATATATCTTTCTCTATTCGCCTCTTGTGTCTCCCTTTAATATGAATATCCTAAGACTTTGGCATAACAGCAGTGAAGCTGAGATTGGTTTTCATCGTTCAGTTCATCCTGCAGCACCAGTTCTGCTTACCAAAAGCAGTCCACTGGGCAGCTCACAGATTTAATCGAAATTAAATGTGTAAATGTTTCACTTGATTGGATGACCTGTGATATGAGTTTTAACTGCTGGGAATGGGGGCAGAACAGAGGGAAAAGCAAAGCAAGAAATCTGAAAGATGGGTTGACGGGACATTCCCGCTGCATGCAATCTATCGTGAGATCAAAGATCTGACTCCTAACCCTCTAAAGAAGGATGGGCTTGACTAGCACAGCATCCCTGGGAAGCTGTTTTGCAGAAAGGTGGGGTTAAGGATTTACTGCCTGTGTGAACTCTAAAATCCATATGAACAACTCTGCATGGCTTTTAAGCTAAGAGATGAGACAGACGGAAGATATCAAATCAAATTTGGATCCTGGCTGACGTGGCAGCTTCAGAAGAGAGCGGTGGAGACCATTGCACCACGTCCTGCTGATGATTCAACTGTGATACAGATGAAAAATACAAAAGAATCAGCCCAATGCATTTACTTAATATAAACAGTGGCAGGATGGCCCCAACTACACCTTCCTAATGTGGGAGTCAACCCATAGAACCACTCCCTCCATCATCCTGAACAATATGAACACAAGTGGCATGCAATGTGCAGCAAATCCATATTTCAAGCTTCACAGCACTAATAGAAGTAGATCTACCATCTAACGGAAGAGAACCATCAGAATTCTGCCAGCACAAAAGGAATAGCAATATAGGAATAATGACAGTAGAAAGTTGCAAACTTAAAAAATTTAAAAAAAGAAATAAAATAAATAAAAATATCTATTCACCTTAGTTTCACTTAATATTTTTCACCTGGGGACAACATTAGTAGTCCCACCAGTGGGACCCACCTCGCAGTTTGAGAACCACTGCATTAGGTGATCATTGAATTTAAGTTTTATTAATTCTGATCAATACTGTAGGAAGAGCAATGATTCTCATGAATTGTGGATGAAGGGACAAATGGATGGATAAGAAGGCAGCACAACAACATGGTTACAAATACATAAAATATAAACAGACATGACAACTGCCATACACAACAAATATATAAAAACACAATATCCAGCCAGTGCGGGATACAGATAAAGTTTCTAAAATGACTTTTTTAAAGGAGTTTAGAAGCTGTCACAGCAGCCAAGGGAATTTCCCTCTTGATCCCTGATAATTGATTTAAACTCCCCCAAAGAGATCCGCTTCGACAATTTCAGTTCAGTCTTCAAGTTATTCTATATGGAAGACACGGCGTATTTAAAAGCTTTGTTTCCAAGTTTTGTTCTCACTCCTAAGACCACCATCTGTAGGATAGAGTGAGCGTGAAGACCATATTGATTTTGTTTTCTACACATATAGGTAGAAAGATAAGAGGGATCTAGGCCAAGAACAGTTTTATATTTATAAATCAACCAATGTGAGAGCCTGCGTTCATAAAAGAATTGGCCATTTAGCAGTAGCAGACAAAATACAATGATGTGTTTGATTTCCACAGCCTGTAATAAAATGCGCACAGTGGTGCACAGCATCTGATTAGGGGCATTTAAAAACAATAAAAAATAGAATTTGTTCCTAATAAAGAAACCCAATTTGACCTTGAGCTTGCAGACGATGGACTGGCGACCTGTCTGGTGTCTAACCCGGCCCTCAACCTGCCTCAGCTAGACTCCAGCCCCACCCCTCAACCCTGTATTGGAATAAGCAGAAAAAAATGGATGGATGGATATAACAATGCATTGTGCTGCTTACTCAGTCTCACAATTTCACATTACAGATTTCCCAAAGAAAGTAAACAGGAGTACTGGGAGGCTAAGCGCGTAGCAAAGAGAGAAGTGGCAAAGGCAAAGGAAAAGGCTTATAGTGAGTTATATGAGAAGCTGGACACCAAGGAAGGAGAGAAGGACCTGTATCGAGTAGCGAGACAGAGAGACAGAGCTGGAAAGGATGTACAGCAGATTAGGACGATTAAGGATAGAGATGGAAATGTTTTAACGAGTGAAGAAAGTGTGTTGAGAAGGTGGAAAGAGTACTTTGAGGAGATGATGAATAAGGAAAATGAGAGAGAGGGGAGGACAGAGAGAGGGAAGATGGTGAATCAGGACGTGCAGAGTGTTAGTAAGGAGGAAGTGAGGGCAGCAATGAAGAGGATGAAGAGTGGAAAGGCAGTTGGTCCAGAAGACATACCTGTGGAGGTATGGAGATGTCTAGGAGAGAGGGCAGTGGACTTTTTAACCAGATTGTTTAATACAATCTTGGAGAATGAGAGAATGC
>VUQH01040939.1:0-20483 GCA_015106775.1 Etroplus canarensis
CAGCAACAGTATGTGCTCAAAGAATGAGGTCAGCTGACTGCCTGAATATACTGAATGACCAGGTTATTCCATCAATGGATTTTTTCTTCCCTGATGGCACAGGCATATTCCAAGATGACAATGCCAGAATTCATCGGGCTCAAATTGCGAAAGAATGGTTCAGGGAGCATGAGACATCATCTTCACACATAGATTGGCCACCACAGAGTCCAGACCTTAACCCCATTGAGAATCTTTGGGATGTGCTGGAGAAGACTTTGCGCAGCGGTCAGACTCTACCATCATCAGTGCAAGATCTTGGTGAAAAATTAATGCAACACTGGATGGAAATAAATCTTGTGACATTGCAGAAGCTTATCAAAACAATGCCACAGCGAATGCGTGCCGTAATCAAAGCTAAAGGCGGTCCAATGAAATATTAGAGTGTGTTACCTTTTTTTTGGTGGCGACTTTTTTTTGGCCGGGCAGTGTAATAATAATAATGTTAAAGTCCTGTTAGTATCTTCATTTATTTGGGTAAATGTATTGGGCCACATCTCTTAATCATTGAACTCCCATATCCAAAATTGTACAAATCAAGCACCTCACCATGCATTCTGCCTTTACAACCACTTGGACTGAATTAATCATAATAAAGAGCTCATGAATTTGGGCTTGGTACCGTGCTATGATGTCACTGTTGCAACAAATCAGTTTGTGAAATTTCTTCCCTCCTAGATATTCCGTGATAAATTGTAAATGTTATTATTGACTGTACACCAGTGCTAAAACCAAGGTCCATAAAGGCATGGTTGGATGAGTTTGGTCTGGAAGATCTTGACTGGCCTGCACAGAGCCCTGACCTCAACCCCATGTAACATGTTTAGGATGAACTAATTGTGCGATTGCAAAGCAGACCCTCTCGTTCAACATCAGTGTCTAAACTTACAAATGCTCTTCTGGATGAATGAAGAAAAAAATTCCCCCACATTCACTTCAAAAGCTTGTTGAAAGCCTTCCCATGAGAGTAGGAGCTGTTTTAGCTTCAAAGCAGGAATCACTTCCATATTAATGCCTATAGATTTAGAATGGAATGAACAGGGCAGCTGTGGCTCAGGAGGTAGAGCGGGTCGTCTTCCAACAGGAGGGTTGGCAGTTCGATCTCTGGCTTTTCCACCCTACGTCCCAAAATGACCTTGGGCAAGACACTGAACCCCAAATTGCTCTCGATGCATCCATCAAATGTGAATGTGTGCATGATGGCTAAATGCACTTGAAGGCATAGAACAAAGCGCTGTATTCATGTGTGTGCGAATAGGCGAATGAGGCTCGAGCCAAAAAGTGCTATATAAGAACCTGTCCAGTCCATAAAAGCTCCTGTAGGTGATCCAATAGTTTTGGCCATACAATGCATCTAAGACTCTTAGAGAAGCTACAAACACCACTATTAATAGTCAGCTCTAGCTTAAAAGCTAAGGCATTTCCTCCAATTTCATGTAGCCATTTATATATCACTTCAATGCGGTCTTTTCACAGGTATGACAGCCAGACAGAGTATGGCAGTTTCCAAAGAAATTACATGTTCACAACAGAAACATTTATCTATATCAAAGCTATAAAGTTAGAATACATTAGAAGCACAAGTTGTGTGGTTTAGAGTTTTGAAGTAATAAAATATTCAATAAGGCCTTTTACTTCCAATGCACCTTAACATGAAACCAATCACTATCAATGAAGTAACTGACACAAAGTGACTCAGTTGTTGTGAAATCAGCTGCTTTTCCTGGACTTTGGGTCTCTCAGTGGCCAGCTGAAGGAAAGGTGTAGCACAAAAATGAATATGCCTACTCTGAGAACTCCTTTGTTACACTTTGGTTTCCAAAAAACAGAATAAGCCACATTGGTCTGTAATTTGCTTTGTAGTACTTTGTTCTGACTTTTTACTCATCACGTCATTATTTTAAAGCTGTATGGTTTACAGTTTTCTAGGGTAAGTGTAGGAAAATGGTTTACAGTTTTGCAATAATAAAATATTTAATAAGGTCTTTTACTTCCGACATGTCCTAACATCAAACTGATAATTATCTATTGCAGATGGCTGATACAAAGGTAGCCGTAGTGAAGTCAGCTGCTTTGGAATCATCAGGAACTTTAATAAATACATTGAGGGACTTTATTCTGTCATTTTAATAACCCACAGTGATTATCTCAGTGCCATTACCTGAGCCGGGAAGTTATTTCAATGTCACATATTCAGATTAGTTTAGTGTAGTCGACTCTAGGAGGCTATGAGTCCCACACAGACATAGCAGACATGTGCCAACTTTTAATGAAAGGATCGAAATGAGCTTTTAGTTTAGATGCCTGGGATACCTGAGGCTGGTCTACTGTACAATTAAATCCAGTATAATACTGTCAGTGAGAACTTTTAATGGATCTACCACAACTTCATTACAAATCATATCAGTATTTGCTTTTTTCTTATTTGAAGCACGTGTGTCAGCTGAAATATTATTCAGATTATTGCCAGGGTTTCTTGGATAGGTTCAGCATGGCACAACATGATACCAAGCAGGCCACCTGTTATTGTGCTCATTCTTTGCATCCCCCACCATGAGAAAGATGATCCAAACATTATTATCAGTGAGCCTGCATCCCTTTCTTGTTGAAGCTCTAAATGCACAGAAAATTTGCTGTCCTGAACATGAACTTAAATAACAAAAACAATACTACTGTACAAATTAATGTGCAGAAAGACTCAAGTATGTATAACGCACACAGTCTTCATAAACCAAACTGGCCCCTCTTGTTCCAGTTTCTCTTCAATCTAAATCCCCAAAGGTTATATTTCTATTGGCCTCAACCTACTTTTTATTCAAATATATGCAGAGCAAAACAAGCTCATGAGCAAATTCTAGAAACACCACACCAGGATGCATAAATAGTTCCTCTACTGTTCAATATATGACTGATGTTTATCCACTAAGAAAATGACTGACATATACTGAACATTATTGCCAGGCAGATTCTTAATCTCATGCACAAATCAACACACAACAAAGTGCGTGTGAGGCAACACAGAAAGGAGAAAGTGTAGATTAATTTACACAGACTTCAATATTTTATTTACAGATGAGTCATTGACATTTTTATCTGTTGGCCTAGGTATGATGATGCAATATTTATTAATTTTGAACCATTTTCAATCCAGGTATGGTGACAGGTTGTGTTACTGCTGAACATCATTTTTGTTTTTCTCTCAGTTTAAAAACAAGAATCAAAATGTATTCCTGTAGAAGACATATCCAAATAAAATGGTTTTTTTATGTGAGGGTAAAAGAAGAGATGAAGTAAGCCATGTGAACAACAGGTGTAGATGATAACTGAAGATTTCCTAGACTTTGGGTCTGTCAATTACCGACTGCTGAATAGGGGGAAAATTGAAATGAAAATGAATATGACTACTGCGTTAACACCTTAGTGTCACTTTATGAACTGGTTTCCAGAACACAGAATAAGCTGAGGTACATGGTCTGCATTTGCTTTGTAGCATTTTGTTCCAACTTTCCACTCAATTTTATGTTTCCAAATAATCCACTGTTATTGTTCTGAAACTCCCAGAATAAGTAAATTACCCATGTGCAAAACCGCAACTGTCATTTTAGAAAACAAACACAAGGGCGCTACATCTCGATTTTAAATTTGCTATTGCACAGCCTATATTGCTAGAGAGGACCCTAACACTATTGAGTGTTTCTTATTTTTTGATAAGCAAATAAATTAAGGTGGAAAACGGTCCAAGAAATTTCTGATTAGGGATCCAATATGAGCTACCTTTCGGCTGCTCCCTTGTATTCTCCACCAAGGAGTCACCACAACAGATTATAAAAGTTCAAAACTCAGCTTAATCCCTGTTTAGAAAAGCAGCACCCAAAGTAGATTAAATGAGGACAAAGTCCAAAAGAGCCTACTTGAATGGCTTGACTCTTTCCCACCAAGGTTTTCAAAAATAAAATTAAATGCACTGCATAGGCAAGGCTCAGCCACTGACAGCCGCTTCTTGCACAGAGCCTGAAAAGCTGGGAAATTGGTGGATGTGGGCGGGTCTTAAGTCTGGTATTTGCTTCAAAGGTGGTGAGGTGCGACTGGATTTATGATTGTAGGTTTGAGTGGAATGTTGAATGAATTTAAAGAAACCATAGATAAGAGCTCACAGAGCAGCTGATTGGAGTGTAGTACAGCAGAGGTGACAAGTACAAATGACAGATGCCACACAGAGGGATCTGGAGAAAAGGGGAAGTGTAGCTGTGAGGAGTTCACTTTGAAACAGAGGGCATGACAGGGAAAGAGACGCCTTCAGACAATGGGAATTTGAGAGAGAGGATGTGTGTGAGGAGGGGGAGATGGGCATTAAGAGGAGGATGAAGACGGTGCCAGAATTCAGTTACTGAGGAGTAGCTCTGTTGCTGTCTCCACATCCCAGGATTTCGACGACAATGCCACTATTACTGCATTCTGGGGAGAAAGACAAATCCAGTCACAACTCCACTTTATTTTTTTTTTTTTTTTTGGTGGCAGTCTGACATTGCAATTTAAAGCAAAAGAGAGAAAAAGCTTTAAAAATGCTTACTTTTTCAAAGCCCATGGCACAGAGTTTGTCTATTTTGCGTGTGTACTCCGGACTGGAGACAGGAGCGCCTGCGTAGACATGAGACCAGAGTCTCGCTGTCTGTTTAAACATCTCTGGATTCTGCTTGTACTGGGTGAAAAAATTGTATAAAAACAACGTCAACGCCATGTTAAGAACTTAAAAATTTCATGGAAACAATTACAATTCCATCGTTAAGAAGTGGTGCACTTAATCACAATCAGAATACTTTATTAACCCCCGGGTGGGAAACTGTGTACAACTTACAACTTGTCTGCACTATTTTATATATCTTGTTACTAATAACATAATTCCAAGAGATTTTTTGACTGTTGATACCAAGAGCCAGAGGAAGTGGTAGAGCTGTACTTTGCCAGGCACCCAGTTCTGCCAAGCTCTCAGTTTCCATACTGTGTAGGCAATATTCAGTTGAAATTTAGAGTTTAGATTTCCCATTACTATTAACTATTGATTTTGAAGCAGTCTGGTACATGAAAAATAGTTATGGTTAGTCTTCTGATACATGGAGTTTCTGTAATAACTACTGTTGGTAATTACCAAAGCTCAAGGTATCTTTCAATTTGCGTAAAAGATATTTATTTTTAAGGATCCTGATTTTAAAACCAAAACGCTGTCCGAGAAAAAACATATTTCCTCTTGATTTCCTCTTAAAGAGCATCTTCTTGTGCAACTCTGGACCACTGTTAGCACAGCAGCTCGGTTTAAATCGCCCTCTGTAAGTTCCCTTATTAACATTTGCACAACTGCAATTTCACCACAGACCTCAAACTCACACAGAGAGTAAACAGCAACTTCTGATTCAACCTAACCTGACTATCGGGTGGATGATTGTTGCTGGTGAGTAGAGCAAGGTCTCTGGCTAAGAGAGCAACTTTCAGCTGAAGAGTTCAGTTTTCAAACCTAAAGGCAGTAGTGTCAGCTTGGGATTCGGAGCAGAAGCATGCTTTTTTGGTAATTCACCAAATTGTAAACCATGAATTTGTCTTCAAGGAACCACATCAACACAATCTTTGTTAGCCACAAGCTCTACTCACTAGACTTGTTTCTCTGCAAGTTCCAGTTTTACAAAATGAAAGTTAAGTTGAAATTTAAACATTTCCAACAGGCTGGACAAGATCCAACATGCATCACAGTGCACAAGTTTAAGACATACCAGGACTTCCATGGAGATATAAAATGTTAGTTGCAGAAAAACATTTCTGAGAAACTTGCTTTAAAGCGGGTATTACCATAATTTAATTTACTGTAGGTATGGGTTTTTTAACATTATCATGGGTTTAAGACTCTGAGTAAATAGAATCTGTCATTTAACATTTGGGAAGTGTTATAAGAATATTATTATATTCTTTTATATATATATTATATTACATTACATGATATGTTAGAAAATTATATTGACACAAAAGTTGTTGTGGCTAGAAGATGAGCCTGGTATCAAATTGTAGGTAAAAACAATTCTTTTCAAATGCTTTAATTTGCTTTGAACAACTATCTATCCCATATGCTGAAATGATCTTATGATCTTTGAAAGTTCACGAAAATGCACTTTGTTTCTCCAGTGAATTATCAATAAACAGATAAAAGATCCAGGGCAACAATGTTTTTTTCTGTTACTCTACATTACATATATTAAACTGTTTGAGTTTTGTTATTGAAACTATGACACATCTCATGAACTCTGATTAACTGTGAAACACTTATTAATGTAAACTAAGAAACTAACCTCAATGGTCTTATAAACAGCAAAAACTAATCTTTATACTACACCAACTCTTATTGAAACCTTTTTCATTACTTTGTTTCCTTGGGGTGTTTACTGATCACCCAAACAACCGTTCCTCACTATACATGGAGTAGGTAATTGTAGGTTTAGTAACATGTTCAGTCTAGTATGATTATTAGTAGGATTATTTTTCACAAGAAAGGCAGGAAAAAGGAAGCTCCCTGTCTACATGCAATACTGATACAGCACCGAATTTTGTTGAACCTGTAAAAATAACTGGCACCCATTAAAGACAGCATAATCCAGCAAACTGCTTATCGGCATTTAGGGTAGAAATCAAAGGGCATCCAACTGTGGAACTGACACAAATATATAAACAGAATCAGAACATCAATGATGTAGCAGCTTATTCCAGCTCACAATCCCTCGCAATTTACAGGATGGTGTAATGACTGAAGTTCATAAAGGAAGTAATAAGTTTTACGACCAGTGTTTCGTCTAAGCACCTTGCATCCATTAAAGTGGCTTTACAATAATAACAGTGTATATATTACACCTGATCTTCAAATAGTTTGTTAAATAGATTCCTGCAAAATTAAAAAATGACCACATCATTTTCTATTCTCAGTATAACTAACATACTGTGTAGCCAGTATGACAATATTTAAATCACACAACAATCATTATGTGACCGCGATGATGATGATGTAATGTGGTTTACATATCCATAAATATTTAGTAACACTCCTTAGCAATGATGTATCATGTTCGAAAAGGAAAAGAAGTTTATAGAGCAAACATATATTATATATACACACACCCACCTGATTGGCTACCACAGCATCCTGTGGATCATCTGGTTCTGCAGCTGCCAGTAAGGCTTGTAATGACAAGAGAACTGTCCTCAGTGTCATCGCTGCTGCCCTGAAACCACATACATGTTACGAAAGCAACCACTATTGATAGTGGTCTCTCAACATGGTATCTGACACTTACATATGTGTTTTGTTAACACACTTATACAACTTTGATCCAAGAATATATTAATGATTAAAAATTTTTAATAAAAAATAAGCTTAATATTAACAACAACCAAACATCCTCTTAACCTGTCAGGGCCTCTGATCCTGCGTTCCTAAATTACAACCAAAAAAGGACGCTGATATCATCTAGCTAGCAATGGTATTGGCACAACCAGGAAATGGCTGTGACTTTACAAGGGCAATAATTTCTTCCTGTAAAGTATTTTGTAATGAATCTAAGATGGATGACGAATGTCAAGAAATTTTGGAGGCGATATACTCACCACTGGTCTTTAAGAATGTCCAGACATATTGCACCTGTGACTGAGCTGATATTGGGATGCCAGATCTTCGTGATAAACCGAACCTGAGATGAGAAACATGCCCAAGAAAATCATTCGTTAATCCTTAAATGAAGCTAATATATAGAAAGAAATGGATAATTATACCAATAGCAGTTATTAATCACTACCTTGGGTGGATTGAACGGATATGTCTCTGGAATTTTAATTTCTAGTTGATATCTACCCCCTGGAAGAAATGAAGAGGTTGTTATCAAATAACTCAAGCACACAGACTTAAAGCCTCCTGAAATAGTTAGTTGGTAAGGCTTCAGAATTAACTTTTTGTCAGTGATGACCAGGCCCACATAGAACCTGCAGATTTTTCTTAGATTTTGAAGAGGTCCATGTTGCTAGGCAAACTTTCTCTACTTCCCCCTGTCTGTCCTTGGTGTATATTGCTCTGACTTTGATCAGTGTGAAAAGGCTGCTCTGAAACTCAAAATGCTTACATCCAAAGTATGAGTACGCTGATATTTATTTCAGCCTGTTGTAATGTAGAGAAAATTTAGGTTGTTTACAGAATATCTTATATAAATCAACACTGCTCAGGAATCAGCGATTATGTGTTTTTGTAACAAGTAAAGGCAATGTATAAGATTAGATTTTCCCCATGGATCACCACAGAAAACTTTGAACAAATCTGCAGATTCAGTTTGGGCCTGATGATGACCAGTATCACATAACAAGGTTATGCAACCATGCATTCAGTATGCCCACCTTCATATGGTGTGTCAGGTGGCCCTGCTATCTCCCCTTTAAGTTCTGTGAAGTTTTCATCCACCAGATCCACCTTTATCTGGTTTTTGCTCGTCTGAAAGGGTGAAAACCAAATAAGCATTTTTACTTCAGCAGAGAAAAAGATCACAATGTGCTGACCAAGACTATGCAGCACAGACTGATACCCAAAGTTGACCTCAACTTGTTGCACAAACCCTGCAGATCTACGTATAATATACCCTTTAACCCAAGCAGGGAAGAGTCAATGCAGAATAAAGAGGACATGTGTACAGAGAACACCTTTACTACTACATGCGGACAACACCTAACATTCTTTGCTATGGCTATCCCAGCATGGTGAGCTAGCAACAAGAAGTTGGGGCTCATTTCATTCCGGTAATACTTCTAAATTCTGATTAGTTCGTCTGAACAAAAGTTAATTTCTTGGCTTTAACTCCTACATAGTGGTGTGTTAACAGTCAGTGAGGCTGTGTCTGATACTGTCAGCTAAAGCTAGCAGCTTGGTGATTAGCAATCAAACAGCTGAGGCAGCGACGCGTCACAGCGGGGAAAAAAACAAATTAAAGCCGCAGCTTCGAGTGGCGAACATGACAACCAACCTCTTCACTTTTAAGCACTTCCTTGAATTCCCGTTTTATCCTCTGAACTGCGATGTTAGCCATGGTTCACCCGTGTTTCCGTCCGGCTGGGGCCTCGTCGCCGTTCGACCTGATGTTAGCTGAAGCTAGCTTGTTCTGCCTACAGTAGCTCCGCACGTTTTCAGTACAATCTGAAAAATAACAACAGTAACGCCGCTGGCTGCGGAGGGCCGTCAGTCCTCACTGCCTATACAAAGTTAGAACTCGTAAAAATGCCTCAGTGTTTATCTGTCATCTCAAATGTGTAACAGCACAATGGTTGGTGGTACTGAAAACATTTTAATACCAAACTGCATGCAGTCTGGAGGAGAAGGGTCATGTGATCAGTACTGCCATCCTGAGTGGCTTCTCCTATTGGTTAATCTGCCTGTAATGGATATATTAGGACAGGATGATATTTAAGGTAGCTGCATATTACATTTTATCAATACCATGTGATGACTTATTTAAAACGAAGTTAAGTAAAGCTGTTCTTGTAGCAGCTTTTAGTGAGTATCACATGTTATCTTTTGAAGACTCAGTGGCTTTCCATTGTCTCATTAACACTTCAAACTGGTAAGTAGGGTGGCCACAGCCCGACAGAGTAAATGTGGGCCCAGCACTGTTTACGACAGGTATTGTGGCCACTAAAAGTTTGCTAAACTTGCTTAATGCCGGCAACATGCATAATTTAGTGTATTTTTATTTTTAAGTTGGATATGAAAATTTCAGACTCCATCCCATCATTGCTACCATGTACATCAGTGTATAAGGACCACTGAAAGTTTAAAAAAACGGAATGGGGTGGAGTATGGATACGTTTCCAAGAAAAAAAAATTATGAGAAAAACGTGGCAAATTTACAAGAATAAAAGGGGCAAATTTGAGAGAAAATTTGGCAAATTTCCAAGAAAAAATGGGCAATCTTGCCATGAAATGGGGCATATTTGCCAGAAAAAAATTGGGAAAATAGTATTTTCGATCAAAGAAGCTCATTACTTTGCTCATTGCTTTTGCTGTGCATTATGCCAACTTTGGATGATCTTATTAAATTATACTTTTCAGCTGGATTTAGCAACAAGGGAATAGCCCTTCCAGAATCACTTTATTATCATGATCATCTGGTATGTGAAATCCTCCTTGGCATACACTATTCTCTGTGTACAGGCTGTATCTATGCTGTGTGATTTATCTTTGAGAGAGTGAAGGGTGTGGTTCATTTTCTCATAAATTTTGCAAGTTTTTTTATGATTTTATTTTAGATCATTCTAATTTTTTGAAATGTATCCTGCCCCTTCCATTTTTTTTTTGTTTTGTTTTTTACTTTCAGCAGCCTTAATACACTGTGGTAGCATATTGCACAGCAAAAGCAATGAACAATGTCAGAAATGTTGTCCCATTCTTGTCTGATATAGGATTCCAGTTGCTCAGCAGTCCTGAGTCTTCTTTCTGATATTTTGTGTTCCATTATGTGCCAAATAATGTATTTTCAGTTGGTGAAAGGTCTGGATTGCAGGCAGGCCAGTCCAGCACCTGGAGTCTTCTGCTACAAAGCCATGCTGTTGTAATAGCTGCACTATCCAGTTTAGCGTTGGCTTGCTGAAAAGTGCAAGGCCTTGCCAGAAAAAGATGTCATCTGGAGGGGAGCATATGTTGGTATGAAATCTGTCTACACCTGTCAGCACTGACGGTGCCTTTTTAGATGTGCAAGTTGCCAGTATCATTGTATGTACCCCCATACCATCAGAGATGCAGGCTTTTGAACTGAGTGCTGATAACAAGCTGGATAGCCGGATGGTCCCTCTCCTCTTTAATCCAGAGAATAATTAATTAATAATAAATAATAAATAATAATTAATTTAAAAAAAAATAATCCAGAGAATAAGGCCTCCATGAATTCCAAAAAGAATTTCAAATTTTGATTTGTCTGACCACAGAACAGTTTTCCACTTTGCTTCAGTCCGTTTTAAATTAACTCTGGTCCAGAGAAGATGGCGACGTTTCTGTATCATGTTCACATGTGACTTCTTCTTCACATAATAGAAATGTAACCTACATTTGTGAATGTCACAGCTAACTGTGTTCAGAGACAATGATTTCTGGAAGTTTTCCTCAGCCCATGCAGCGATTTCCATTACAGAATCATGCCTGTTTGCCATGTAGTGCTGCCTGAGGACCCAAAGATCAGAAGTTTTTAATATTGATTTTCAGCATGTCCGCTGCACACAGAGAGTCTCAAGCTTCTTGGAATCTTTTTGATGATTTACATACTGTGGATGATGGAATATTCAAAGTCTCTGCAATTTTACATTGAGGAACATTATTCTGAAATTGCTGAACCCTTGCTCATCTTTCCTTCTGAGAGACTCTGCCTCTCTAAGGTGCTCTGTTTATAGCCAGTCACATTACTGAACTGTTGCCATTTAATGTCATTAGTTGCAACATATTCCTCCAGCTGTTTCTTTTTTGTACAATTTACTTTTCCAGTCATTTGTTCTCCATGTTCCAACTATTTTTGAGATGCGTTTCAAGATGAGTTAGTATTTTTCATAAAATTGCAAAATGTCTCACGTTCAACATTTGATATGTTTTCTGTGTTCTTTTGTGGTGGTTTACCGGATTTGAAAATTATTGCATTGTGTTTTCATTTACATTTTACGCATCCTCCCCACCTTTTTGGAATTGGGGTTGTAGTTCCCATCATATTCACCAAAATCTGTAAAGCCTGTGTCTTTTTGGTGACTTGTAACTTTACCTGATTGGGATAGCATTAGACAGACTAACTTTTTTTTTTTACAATAAAAAGCTTTCCCTGCTTTCTCCACATGCACTGGATAAAAGCCAGACTTGAAAAGTGCATGTCCTACAGAGACAGTCAAAATGTGGGACATTGTCTCAAGATGTGGAACAGGTTGGACAAATAATAAAAATGCTGTGCAGTCCCACATAAAGCGAGACATTTATTACCCTACTAGTAAGGAGCCATTTCCATCAGATGCTCAGAGCAAAGATTGTGGGTTATGTGTAGGGTGACCAGATTCCTACAAAGTAAATATGAGACAAGAATTTTTTTTCATGCAGGACAGTGTGGGACATGTTAGAAATACTGCTAGTCCCAGTCTTTACTGTAGCTGTATTTTCTTTTGTTTTTGGTAGTTTCCATCATATTCCAGTAAAATCTGCATATTTTTTCTCTTGTGATGATTCAAAGTTTCCCCTGTTGTGCATACTGTAGCAGAGGCAACAAAAGACAGTGAGGCAGCATGCAATTCATGATGACAGCTTTTCTTTACATTCAGACTTTAGTAAATTATCTATCAGACAGTGTCTACTTTGGAAAACAACAGCCAATCAAAATGTGGGACACTATCTCAGTTTGTGGTACAGAAGGGATAAGGGATAAAAATGCTGCACAGTCCCACCTAAAGAGGGACACCTGGTCACCCTATTATTTATGTGTATATTGGTGACTCAAACGACATGTGCAGAGGAGAAATAGTGGATATACTGAACAAACGATGTTAAAGATGGAGCTTCCAGGCAGGAAGAGAAGAGGAATACCACGGGTTGGTGTGACAAAAGAGGATGCAAGGGATAGGGTGAGATGGAGGCAGATGATCGGCAGTGGCAACCCCTAACAGGAGTAGGCAAAAGAAGAAGAAGATAAAAGAAAAATATTAATAACACAAAACACATTCAAATCTTCTTCTTCTTTCGGATGCTCTCATTAGGGGTCGCCACAGTGGATCAAGTATTATGAATCCACATTTGGATTTGGCAAAGATATTACGCCGGCTGCCTAGCCAACCCTCCCCATTTACCTGAGCTTGGGATCGGCACTAGGAGTACACTTGCATGTGGCCCCTGTGGCTGGGTTCAAAAATACATTTAAATAATCCTTTAATTTTAATGGACAAAAAATATAATTAATGGAGATGTCTATGAATTCTAACTATACTGTACCAACAGTCAGAGTTGCTTTTGAAATGCAAAGTCATCTCTTTCAAAAAACAAAAAAACAAAACAGGGATCTGTAGCTGTGGTGCTTTATCACTGGACACATGAGAACATATAACATTTTTAACAAAAGACAGATTCATGTTTCATAGTGTTTCGTCATACACGCAAACACTGACACTAGGGGGCATCTTTGTCCCATGAAGATTTAGTGATTCGTCTTATGGAAAGTTACCCACTTTTTTTTTAAATAAAACGATTGGTGATTTATTTGTGTTTTATGAGATGTTTTGAGTTGCCCTGTTTTCTCTATATTGACTGACTTTTGCAAGGTTACCAGTCTGCATGTCTTTTCCTTTATTATATTTAATATAAACCATAGAGTTCATCTAATCACTTATGAGTTTATAAAACGGTGATGCATGCACTAGAGCCATTCAGGTAAACATTCATTAAATCTGTTTCCATTTTATAGTCTTTTAACTGTAGAAACATACAACTAAAGCCTTCTTCTGATTACTCTCCAATTTAGGGACTCATTATTGGAGTAAATTGAATGGAGATGCCAACAGTGACTGATTGTAAACTGATCATACATTTGTCACAGGAGCAAAAACAGACACTAATGGAGCAGACAGAAGTTGTGGCTCTTCCCTGTCAATGCACTAGTGCCTAACACCAGGTAGACACAAACACCTTAGCGTTCCTTCCTTTCTTCTCCTCCTGCTCAACCCATTCTTTCCTCTTCCTCTGACTCGTCTTTGGTTTCTTTTGGTGACGATGACAAAAATGACAAGTGTTGCCAGCATTACAGCTGTTATTAGGAGGAAGCCTCCAAAAACCAGCATTTCTTTGTTCTTGAACATCCATGTACATACCGAGCAAGGTTCATGCAGCTCACTGAACCTGCAGGGCTGCACTGAGTCATTTTTAGGGGAACCACTGTGAGCAATGATTTCTCTGTACACTGCAATGGAGGCTTTGGCTTTGGATTGGTGTTGGGCTGAGGTGAAGAGGCCATACTGTGGTACATGTCGATCTTGGAGTTTCCACACGTAGAAGCCCTGCAAGTTGACTCGATCCAGATGGTAAGCTGAAAATAAACAAAAATGAGAAAGTGGGACTTCTTCACCCCATCCATCAATATGAATAAATAATATAAAAACACACAAACTGAAACACTGGCTTTGATTGTTAACACACATTAGAAAACTACACAGCTTGCATGTGCAAATACAGGTGAGCCATGAAGGGCAAAGTGAACATAACACTGTAATTGCACTGTTATTCCTCACTCCTCCTTTCTGGTTTTATGGTTTTCTTGGTTTCTCAATATATTTGAGTTTTATAGTAGGAAGCAATAAGGTCATTTATGTGTATTATCTGTGGGGCTGTAGCTCTGCCTCAACATCCTGATATTTCCTTGTTAAATATTGACATAACACACAGGATGGAAAACATCTGAAATGTTTACCCCACCTTTGAGTGCCTCCTGCAGGTAACTCTTTAGATAGTGTTGCCGGAGTTTATCCTCAACAGGAGCCTGATCATCAATCCCACTTGCTGTGACAATGATGGGCAGAGCTTCTCCGTATCTCTGGCTCACCCAGCTCAGCATCTTACGCAGGCCCAAGGGTACAACAGCTTGCCGCAGTCTGGAGGTGGGCCAGGTGGGATCAGAAAGGATCAGACAATCATGATCAGGGGGTGGTTTCTGTTGAAAACTGGCCTGTGTGTGAGACTGTGGGGAGATCAAGCGAGTGGTAAAATGGTTCAGTGCAATAAAACTCAATGCCCCTCTCAGTTCCTTCCTCTCAGTCTCAGTAAAATTAGGAAGTGGGGATCCAGGGAGGCCCATGACTCGAGCTCTCTCCTTCAGGTATGCCTTCATTTCTTGTGGGTAGTCCCCCTTGTCCTGCTTCCCCTCATATCTAGTCCCCAGCAATGGGTCTAAGAAGCGACCAAGTTCAAACAGAAGGAATCTTTCTGCTGCCAATGTATGTGATTCAAGGAAGGGGTTGGCAGGTTTGACCCAGTCAGCATGTAGTGCGAGTGATACCAGTGCTCGCTGTTGATTATAATGTTCCTTCTCATATAACCTAAAGGCCTTTGCATGAGCCAGAAGAAGGTTATGAGCTGCTTGATGCTTTTCTTCCCCACTGGAATAAACATCTACAAGTCTGTTTGGCTCATTAATGGTGATCCAGTTCTGAACCCAGGTACCCAGCTCTTGGTAGCAAAGTGCTGCATATTCCTGAAAAGCTTTCACTGTACTATAATTGAGCCAACCACCTGATGCATGCAGTGGCACAGGCAAGCCCAGGTTTGGAGCCTTGTGTGTTGGGTAGTACATAATAACAGCAGCTTCCAGGTTCCGCTTCTTGAGTTCGGTGACAATACAGCGGTAGTACCTTTTAGAAGTGCAGACAGAAAGACCAAGTCAGATAGACATCAAAATATGGATATCACCTCTAAATTGTTTAGAATTTGGCGATAGTCTGTGGTGTAACTCGGGTAAATTTACAGCTGTAAAATGAATTACTTTAAACCGAAATTAACAAAATTCTGTTGAATTTTAAGTATTTGTGCATCTCTACCTCAGAGCTTCAGTGTTTACATTAGACAGGTCTCCCTGGGGTAAAATCAGTGACCAATTTAGAGCAAAGCGATAGTGAGATGCCCCAGTGGATGCAAATAGGTGAAGATGATCACGGATAGCCAAATAGTCAGTGCACTGGGCTCGTCTGGTGTGGAGCTTCAGCCCTGGGACCTGATGCAATGATCCGTCACCTGTCAGGTTCCAGCTGTACAAATGAGGGTCAGTAAACTGGGGGGAGAAAGGGTAGAAGTGGACCTACAAAAAGAAAAAAGACAATGAAAATGTTTTCTTTTAGTGTATGAAGCATTACTGCAGCTGCTCCATTCATTCATTCCATTTTATGAAAATAATAATGTGGAGTCATCTTACCTGTAAAGTGGAGTCTGCAATACCCCAGTGAAATTTGCAGGGGAAATGGCTTTTTACCTCTTGGGAGGTTTCATCACTTGGGAAACCATGATCATTAACAATTTGTCTATAGTACTGCGCAGTGGTCTTGGGGGTCCTGGTTCTGTCTGGTTGGCTGAAGTCAACATAAAAAAGGCCACGTCTAATAGTATAGCCGTAATTCCATTCAAATCCGTCCACTAATGACCAGGCAGAGTATCCAAACACCTGCACACCGTCAAACTTAATAGCTATAAAAAAAAAGCACAGCAATAGCAGAGTAAGATAGAAAAATGTTTGTTTCATGATGATTTTATTACATTATCAAACTTATACATGTTCTTCCTAGAGCTGTGTTTACCTCTTAAGACTTGGTTGATAAAGCTTTTCATCAGATAGATGCCCACTGTGTCATCCCTTCCCACAGTGGCTTCAGAGAACCAGCCTCCCTCAGCTACCAGCACACTTGGGTTCCCATATTCCAGCTTTATCCAAGTCAGGAGACGTTGCAAGTCCGGGGTCACAGTCTGCCCATAGCCAACCAGGTTCTGTCCCAGACGGAGGTTGTTAGGCCCAAAGGACAAGGCAAAAAAGTCTGCTGTCTTCTGTACCCAGAGCTTCTCTTCAGTGGTGAATGTGGGCAGAAGAGCCTGATACTTGAGTTTTAAAGAGACTGGGTAATCCCCATCTCTGAAGATGGGGTTGGCAAACCAGCCAAGAACTGCTTCTATTGACTGCTGGCAAAGCCCAACACTCTCAGCAGTGGGTTTACCTCTTTGAGGCTCCACCCAGTGAGAACCTAATACGATGGATACTTTACCCTTTTGAGTTTTGCGGAAAGTGGTGTTGTAGGTGTGCCATGCTTTGGCGTGTGCCTGGAAATGACAGCAGACACAATATTGATATTTTTTAAACAAAATAATCAGTGTATAATAAGCCTGTTTCACAAAGTAAATTTTAATGTGTTTCTATAAAAAGCACAGGTATGAAAAACACAATAAATACAGAAAGGTTTTCTTTTGATACACACATACACACACATGAAGATATATAAAACTGAAAATAATTGAGCAACAACGTTCAAATGAGAACAGTATAACTTTAGCAGAGGTAGGAGAGTAATCATGAAATCAGTTATAAATGAATTACAATTTTTTAATTTTATTTGCTTAGTGGGAACTGTAGGCACACCATCTGTGCTTGTTTGCATAAACTGAAAGTGATTATTAATGAGGCATATCTCCATGACTTCCGGACACACACCATTTCTTTCCACAGCAGAAGTGCTGATGTGGTGGACTTTGACCACAATGTCTTGTTAAGTGTAATGTTTATCACAAGCCCATCAATATAAATAAAATTGACTTGTCGTCCAGGAGATAAAACAAACAGACAGGTCTTGGACTTGGCTGCCCTAGTTTTATATTTACGTTTCATTAAAATTGGCCTGTTATGACAAATTTGATTGTATTACAACAAACTATCATTGCACTCTTGTGCTGTTTTTTGTTTGCTTTACTGTCCTGTGACCTAAAATCACTCAAAAGACATAAAGTTCCACTGACTATCATAAAGTGATAAAGCTGTAAGAGTTCAAAGTTTGCACAGTCTGTGTATGTAACTGGAGCATTTTTTATGTCACTTCACAGCTAAGGCAGGTAAGTCACACAAGGAGTGTGGACACATTGTGACAAATTATACAAAACCTGTTAGTTTATACTGTATAACTGACCTTTATCAGGTTGTGTGCCACAGTGAGAGAGGTGGCAGGACCTCCTTTCTCTCCAGGAGCATGCACACCTGTTCTGTATCCCTGCACAGCCACCAGGTATGGATTATGCATTGTGAGCCAGTACCTAACACGACTCCCAAAAGTGTGGAAACAAAAAGCAGCGTACTCTTCAAAATGTCCCACCAGTGTGTCATTCTTCCAGCCCCCATAAACCTCTTGCAGCACCTGTGGCAGATCCCAGTGATGGAGAGTGACTATGGGCTCAATTTCCTTCTCCAGAAGCCTCTCTATGAGGTAGCTATAATGCTTCACAGCAGCTGTATTGGGCTGACCTCTGGCATTCCCATCAGGAAAAAGCCTGGGCCAGGAGAGAGAAAAAGAGTATGATCTTACACCTAGATACTCCAGTGCCTCCACATCTTCTTCCCATCTATTGTAGCTGTCACTTGCGACATTGGCAGTCTCTCTGACCAAATCGCCACTGATGGACAAGTGGGTGAAATTATCCCAAATGGAGACACCTTTCCCATCCTGGTTCCAGGCTCCTTCTGTTTGGAAAGCAGAAGTCCCCGAGCCCCACAGGAAGCCTGAAGGGAAGGTGTCATGAAGGAAAGATTGTCCTGTGAGGATGGGGTCCGGTTTGGGCAGCTGCCAAATACTCCTGCCTTCCCCAAGAGAACAGAATGCCTTGTTCCAACAATACGCTGACAATAGGAGAGAGAATACAATGTAGTGACATATGGGAAGAGAAGGATGGTTCAGCATGCTGAAGGTTTCTACCTTGTTTCAGTCCACCTTAAGGAGATAGCTGATGTCAGTCAGTCAGCACACTTTTCAAAATAATATATCCTCTTGCGATTGACGAGAGATCCATAATGTAGGTAATGAAGAGGGTGAAATCATCAACGTGAGCAGAGAGGAACATTTGAAGCTCTGAGACACTGAAGTATCCATCTGACACCCTGCTTAGTCTTGCCTATCTCTCTCAGTGTACTTCTGCTCCCACTTAACCCCTCCCTACAACATAATGTTCACACATACAAAGGTTGACTCATGTTCCCACATGCTTGTGTTACTATACTTCTGAAACATTTCAAGCACATTATTTCACCTGTATTTAAACGCTTTAATATTCTTCTTATTAAAAAATCTTTTAAAACAGCCACAACTTAACACAGCTTAGGATATTAGTGATATTATCCTTGTGACTGTGGCATATGTAGCCCGGTACAGAACTCACAGGCACATGCTGATTGCTCTGAAGAACATTTGTGTGTCAATAATTAGCTTGTACTCTGATCTTAGCTTCATAACGAAGACGTACTGCGCATTGCAAACACAAGCAGAATTTTTTTTAACACTAGTTAATAGATTTCAGCTTTCTAACAAATTAACATCAACACATTTATTAAATAAGAGGCGCTCTTGCAGCATGCTGCTGAAAAAAATCAGGCTGTTTTCTGTTGTGTTATAGCCAGAAGCTACTAATCACATCAGCAGTGTTCTTTTAGGATTTGATCAAACTGTGCCAGGTGAGATTAGTGACAATGGCTTATAAGACGATATTCAATTAAGCTCCACTTGCTGTATGTGTAGCAGTCACTGACCCAAGGCAAGGGAAGCACTGCCAGACCAAAAACATTGCTGGGAAGTGGGTTGGTGTGCATCTGTCCATCTGGCCGTACACACGTAGCTTCCCTATCACAGTAAAAAGCCCATTATAAAACCTCTTTCTCATCCTCCTTCATTAACACAGTGTCTACAGTAAACAACATAGTGGACCAGGAGACATTCTGCCTCAAGGCATTAGTGAGATACGACAATAGAGTTGGAAAATGTTCATCTGCCACCCAGACTGACCTCAGTGTGGTCACTGTAATACTACAGAAAAGACACCTGAAGGAATAAAACAAACAAAAAAAAAAACACCGAGCTGTATTTCAGATTTCTCATTCATGCATCTCACAAAATAGCAAAACATATGAAATACAACCCCAAATCAGAAAAAGTTGGGACAGTATGGAAAATGCAAATAAAAAAAGAAAGTAGTGATTTCTAAATTTACTTTGACTTGTATTTCATTGCAGACAATATGAACACAAAATATTTCATGTTTTGTCTGGTCAACTTTATTTCATTTGTAAATATACATCCTTTCCTGTCATTCACACCTGCAACACATTCCAAAAAAGGTTGGGACAGGAGCAATTTAGGGCTAGTAATCAGGTAAATTGGTTAAATAATGACGTGATTTGAAACAGGTGATGTCAACAGGTGATTGTGATTATGATATGGTACAAAAGCAGCATCCAAGAAAGGTCTAGTCCTTTAGGAGCAAAGATGGGCCGAGGATTGCCAGTTTGCCAACAAATACATGAGAAAATTATTGAAATGTTTAAAAACAATGTTCCTCAAAGAAAGATAGGAAGAGATTTGGATATTTCACCTTCAACAGTGCATAACATAATTAAAAGATTCAAGGAATCTGGAGGAATTTCAGTGCGTAAAGGACAAGGGCGCAAGCCTAAGCTGAACAACCGTGATCTCCGATCCCTCAGGCGGCACTGCATCAAGAATCGTCATTCATCTATAAGCGATATCACCACATGGGCTCAGGACTACTTTGGCAAACCTTTGTCAAGTACCACAATACGTAGTTACATCCACAAATGCCAGTTAAAACTGTACTGTGCCAAAAGGAAGCCCTATGTTAACAG